>PVIC010000857.1:0-60000 GCA_004025085.1 Thryonomys swinderianus | reverse complement strand
TGGTGGGGTAAACCCTGGGTCCAGAGTGGCCCTGGGTTGCTCACTTCCTTATTATTACTTCATCCTTTTTTGCAGGGTGTGGGGAAAATCCCTATCGATAGCACTTTTATGACAGCTTCTCTAAGCTGCAGGCAGGGTAGGGATTTGGAAGCTGCAGTGCTACAGAGCAGAGCCAGCTCATTTTACCAGGGCTGAAGTAACTGCTCACTAAGAAGGCATCTTCCACATGGTAGGAAGTTTTGCAGGATGCTTGGTGAAAGTCTGCCATAAAACTGTTATTTCCAAATGTCTCAGGAACAAAAGTGAGAGTCTTCAGAAAGAAAGTCTTTTCTGGAGTAAGCTCAGAAACCAGATCCAATGCATCCTTTATGTACAACTCATCTTTTATGGCTGTGAGTTCACAGAGGCCAATGAAAACAAATGGAGGGCTCCAATAAAAGCTGGGTCAAATGGTGTTAATATTAAATATACTTAGGCACATACTGATAATGGAATACTAAGTAAGGAAAACAGTTGCTTAAATATATATCCTTTCTATGAACAACAGCTGTGTAATTTCTTAAAATTAAAAAAAACCCTGAATGCAACGCTTTGCTGATTTTCCAAGGAGAGTAGAAAATGCCAGATATCACTCCAGAGAAGGGGATGGAGCGATATCAGTGGTGTGCTGGAATTCCAGCCCCTGCTAAGAGCTGGCGTGGACCTAAGTACGGGATGCATAACCATTTTTGCTTTTCCTTTCCTTTTTGCTTGTCTTGTGCATGACTGAAGGAAACTTGATATCATTCCCTTTTTCTTCACCAGAGATGTGATCAAATGAGAGTTTTGCCCTCATGAATCCAAGAAAGCCCCCACACAATGTTGGGCAACAAAGGGAAGAAAATTTAGGGCGATCTCACCTGATTTCTCAAGTGTCTTGACCTCTAAATATTAAGGGCAAAGTGTTCATCTTAATTAATAATTAAAAAAGCTCACCACATGGAGAGGACAGGTGAGATTGTTTCTTCTATCCTGTGTTTCTGATTGAAAAAAACTTTGGAAGATTTTTGGGGGAAGGAGAAAGAAGAGCTTAAGTGAATAGGCTGAGAACTGAGCTAATGGGGATCCCTGAAATGACCCTAAATGTAACAACAATGAGTTATACCCGATGCTGCTGTGAAGAGGGAGAGATGAGTGAGGTCCCCAGAAGCTACCTCCACTCAAATGTTTTCAGATTGTTTTTGTGATGAGAAGTAATTTAGTGATGCTGATTGTAGGATAACTTCATCTGATGGGGAGCTTGTGAGAGTGAGGAGTTCTAGCTATTGGCTACTGACTCCAAGAATCTCAAGTGAAGCTAAGGGTGGTGGTCGGACACCACAGAATACCATGAGGAAGCTCCTCTAGGCTACCAGTGGTGCCCTTTCCGATGCCCCAGCATCCTCTTCATGTAGTTATTATATTAGCCTATGAGCATGTACTGATTTCAATTCTTCTGGGGTTGATCTGTGAGTATGTCGAGGAACTCTGTGTATCATGATTTATGGGAGTGGTTTGCCAGTGGCATGGTTGGGAAAAGATGGTGTCTCACGAGTTCCAGCAAGAATTTCTGAGATGGTTGACTGAGAGCCAGACATGGGTGTATTAAAATATTTGAAATAAATGAAATATGGATTTGGCTCACATTTATAGTAGAGAGTGTTTTATTGTTAGATCAGTTCTCTTAGAAAGTATGTGTGTTGGTCTGGGGATTTAGCTCAGTGGTTCCAGTGCCTGCTTCATAAGCACAAGGTTCCAATTTTGATTCCTAGTAAAAAAAAAAAAATGTGTGTTGAGGACCTATTGAATTATCTAGTAATGTGTTTTTTCATAAGTTATGTACTGCTGGGAATAGTTGGAAAAATAATTCTTTAATTTTATCTTTAACAGTATTCTTTGCTGTTATAGTGTTTCACTTAAAATATTAAAATCATAGATTATTAGGACTTAAAATAATAACTGTAGTTTTCATTTGAAACTAAGTACTGAACTTCATGTATTTGTGTCATAAGGCAACTAGTTTCTAAATGGTGGAATCATTATTTTTTCATTTAAAAATAAATTGCGACTGACTTGACATTTTAGGAAGTCACCAGTACTTAAAGCATAGAAGTTTGTTTTTGAGGGGTTCAATTAAAATGAATTATTCTATATTAAAATGTTCCAGGGAAGCGTCAAAGTTTGAAAAAGCAATTGGAACAGGTTAGGGATGATGCCAAGTACATCCTGATGATAACAAAGCATTTATAAACACCAATGCTCTGGTTTGTAAATAAAATGGAGCAGGAAACAAAATGCAACTAAGAGAGATTACAAAATCTGCTGATTTTTAAATATTTTTACCTAGGTATGATTTATGCATAAACAATGTTTCAGTGAGTGAAGATAATAGTTTTTTTCCCACCCCAGATTATCAAGCATTTAGAATTCTTCCAACTTTTATCTGTCATAACAGTGCTGCAGTATACATCTCTGTAGTTATTTTTTGCACAGTTGCTTCCTTAGCATGCGTTTCTAACACATAAAACATTGCCCAAATATATAAATATTTGGCATGTTTATCATATTTCCTATCAGATCTGTTGATATGTCTCAGAAAAGGTGAAGAAATTAGATTTCTTTGCCTCCTCTTTCTTCTCCTATCAATATCCTGTTTTTTTTTTTTTCTTTTTTTCCTGTAATCCTACCATGTAGGCCTCTGGAGTAGTTGACATTGTGGGCCTGTGCCAACAGCACCTGGCAAGACATTTTTTAAAAATTAGTTTTAAGAACTCTTTATATGATCTGTACATAATTTTTTTTAGCAAATATATGATTTGTAAATAATTTCAGTCATTGGGATTGCTTTTTCATTTTGTTAATTAAATTTTTACAGGAGTGGAAATTTTAAATTTTGGTTAAATATAATTTGTCAGCATTTCATCTTTTGTGTTTGGTTATTAATTAAAGGAAATTTTTATGCCTGCTATAAACATCAAGTAATGTCAATTTCTTTCTATATTGTTAAATCCAATGTGCTAAAATTTAATTAATAACCAAAATACAAAAGAGAATGAGGCTTTCTTTCCTCATTTAATACAATGTTGGCAATGAGTTTGTCATAAACAGCTTTTAACACATTGAATTATGCTTTTTCTATACCTATTTTTTTCAGGGTTTATATCCTCAGTGGGTGTTGGATTTTGTCAAAATTTTTTTCTGGATATATTGAGATCATTGTGTGATTTTTTTGTCTTTGTTTCTGTTTGTGTGATGTATTACATATTTTGATTTGTGAATGTTGAACCATCCTTGCATCCCTATGATGAAGCCTACAGGGTCATGATATATGATCATTTTGATATTTTGCTATGTTCTGTTTGTCATATCTTACTGAGAATTTTTGCATTTATATTCATTAGACAGATTGGTTTGTAATTCCCTTTCTTGGTTCAATCCTTGTCCAATTTTGAGATGAGGGTAATACTAGCTTCCAAGAATGAATTGTGGAGTATGCCTTCCCTCTTGATTTCATTTAAGGTTTGAAGTGTGTTGATGTTAGCTCTTCCATGGACTTGTAGAATTTGGCAGTGAATCCATCAGGTTCTGGGGCATGTTTTAGTTGGTAGTTTTTTTATTGCTCCAATTTCATTGCCTGTTACTGGACTATTAAAACTTTCTAGGTCTTCTTATTTCAGTTTTGATAATTTTTATATATATATATATATATATAAATCTCTTCTGAGTTCCTCAATTTTTGGCACATATATATAAAACACATTATTATTATTATATATTATATAATATACATATATATGATCATTTGTTTCATTGAATATATATATTCGTATGTGAAGTAGTTGCTAACTATTCTGGGGGTTTTACTGGTGTCTAGTGTGATTTCATTTTTTCCTTTTTAATTGCATTGATTTGTGTATTTCCTTTTTTGGTAAGATTGGCTAAGGGCTTGTGTATTTATTTTTTCAAAGAATCAAGTCTTCAATTCATTGGTTCTTTGTACTGTTGTTTTTAAGTCTTCATTTCCCACTCTGATCTTAAATTTCCCTACTTTACAAACTCAGGGTTTAGATTATTCTTGTTTTTCCAGAACCTTGTGATACACTATTAAGTTGTTTATTTGGGGTTGTTGTTTTTCTGTTGTGGACATTCACAAGTATAAACTTCTCTGATAGGACTGTTTCTGCTGTCTTATATTCTGGTATATCATATTGACATTATTATTTAATTCTAGAACTTTTTATTTCTTAATTTCTTCTTCTATGACTAATGGATTATTCAAGAGTGTTTCCATAGTTTCTGTAGTTTCTTTTGCTATTGATTTATAGTTTCAATGCACTGTGATCTAATAGCATGCATGATAAAATTTCAGTTCTTTGGCATTTACTTAATTGCACATACTTTATTGGCTGACATGTGGTCTTTTTCAGAGAATGTACCATATGCTGCTGAAAAGAATACATATTGTAGTGCTGTTGGGTATAACACTCTATAGATTTCAAATCTGTTTGTTCAAAGATTTGGTTCAATTCTGTTTCTTTGTTAATTTTTTGTTTAATTGGTCTATTTGTGATAGTGAGGTATTGAGCTCCTCCCTCATAATTGTATTGAAGTTTATCTGACCTTTTATGTCCTTTAGTGTTTGTTTTATGAAGTTGAATGCCTTGAAATTTGGAGTATATATATTTACAATTGTCATCTATTCTTGTTGAAGTTTCCTTAACCAATATATAGTGTTATGCTCTGTCTTTTTGATCAGCTTTGGCTTACAGTTCACTCTGTCTCAGGATAGGACATCTTTGGAACTGTTAGTTTGAGGGTCGTAAATTTCTTTTGGGTGCTCATTATCATGGAAATATCTTACTTCTACATCAATTTTGAAAGATAATTTTGCAACAAGTATCAGTCTGGATTGGAAGTTGTATTCTTCTAGGGCTTGAAATTCTTCATTCCAAGCTCTCCTTACCTAAAGAAGGGCTGTGTTGAGAAGTCTGTGGTAATTCTGATGAGTTTTCCATTATAGGTGATTCATCACTTTTTCTTTTACCAGTTTTCAAGATTCTGTTTATGTGTTGTATTTCTAGTATTTTAATTACTATGTAGCAAGAATTGTTTTTTCTGATCATGGTTATTCGTGGTTCTATATAACTCATTTATCTGAATACTAAATTCTCTTTCTGTATTTGGAAAGTTTTTGCTATTACTTCTGTTAACAGATTTTTTTACGCTCTTGTGTTGTCTTCTGATTTTTCATTAATTCCAATTACTCATATTAGTCTTACTTGAATCATGTAGGAGCTATGAGATCCCTTTTTAAAGCTACCTTTCATTGAATGATCACTAACCACAGCCCTGTCGTCTAGATCTGACACCATCTCCACAGTGATTGCTTATGCTGCCCATACTTTCAATTGGATTTTTAATCTTCTAGATTTCTGTGTGAAACTTTTTTTCTGTGGACTCCTGCTGCTTTCTGTTCTGTGAATGTATGCTTTACATTTCTTTTTTAATCTTTACTAGATTTTTAATAGTGTCTTCTCTAGAGTTGATGATCATTTGTTTCATTGAATTCTTTCTTGAATTCACCAAGCAATTCATTGAACTATTTTGTTACCTCTATTGATAACCTTTCAGACATTTCTGCTTTGTGACTGTGTGACTGGTGATTTCCTCATTCTCATTGGCCCCTAGACTGGTTTTGTGGGAGTTGGGAGTTTTTGGAAGCATTTTGTTTACTTTGTGTTTTCTTATTTCTATTTTTGGTGTGTTTGGTTTTCTGCGCTAGGGTTTGCAGTTTCTTTGGCTGAGTGCTCAGCTCTTTAGGAGTGAGTCACAGTTTTATTTATGATGCCCTAACAATCCAGATAATAACATACAAAGAAAACCAACTGACAGCATCAACTGGATCACTTTGGCTATAGTAATAAAATCAGTGACAACAGTAGGGTCAAATATAAACTGGATACTGATAAAACCTAAAATCCATTCATGAACCACTCTTAACCAGAGAAAAGTGAACTGTGACTTTAGCAAAGACACTTAGGCAACCTGGATAGTGATCTATAGTTAATCAGACCACTGGCTTCTGCTAGATGTAGGTAGTGTAAAAATCCAAGCTGACTGCTGGACTATATATATTCCACCTCCTTCAAATCCACTCTGATCTGAAGGTTGCAACCATACAATCTGGCCTCCTATCATAGAATACATGCTTTGTGACCTTCCTGGCATGAGCTTGACTATCAAGAGATCTCAAGACATCTTTGTCTGGCTCTCATCTTCTCCAAGCCTCTCCCGTGTCTCTGCGGCAGTATAATACTTCAGTCCTGGGGTGGACCTTTCTCTTTGGTGTTCGTCTTATTCTCTTCAGGTCAGTCTTTTGGCTGCCATCTCTGCTGCCCTATGCTGTGACATCTGGGTGCCAGTGTTTGGGGTGGGGGCAAGGCAGAGTCACTCTCCTCTATTGTGGGGGCACAGTGTGCTGGTATTGGTGATATGGATGTGGACGGGGAGGGCCAGGGCCTTTCTTTCCTCCACCGGGTCCCTGAGGCTCAGATGTTGGCAGTGGAGGTAGGTGCTCTAGTGCTATTATGAATGGTATTTAAAAATGTCAATATTCAGATTTAGTCACCGCTATGGAAATACACAATTTTTGTATGTTGACTTAATGTTTATTGAGCTTGCTGAAATAATGTCATCTCTAGGAGATTTTGTTTACTGTTGTTGATTTTTCTGTGTAGCTAATCATACCATTTTTAAAAGATAGAAGGATTTTTTTCTTTTGATTCACATTTCTTTTTCTTTTCCTTGTCTTATTGTAGTGTCTTTCAGTACGATGTTGAAACTGAATGACAAAAGAAAACATCCTTTCTTGATTACAGTAGGAGAAACATTCACTATTTCATAATGTTAACTAGTTTAAATTTTTAAAGTGCTATTGATTAGTTATGCTTTTTTTTTTTTGACTGGGGATCAAATTTGGGACCTTCTGCTTGTGAAGCAGTGGCTGGAACCCCTGAGCTAAATCCCTTGCTAATTTAAAGAAGTTATAATATGGTGAGTCTTAACCAGGAATGTATGTTGCATTTCCTCAAATGCTCTTTTGCATAGATCTATGTGATCACATTAATTATATCAGTTGAAATATTTATTCTGAGATATGCAACATGTTCTTGGGCCTCAGAAGTGTGACCTTGATTTCCTCTTGTGTTTGTGTCCTTAGTGTGTGATCCTAACACCCCCCCGCCCCCGCCAAGTATAAGGTCTGCTCCACGGCCTTTTCCCAACTGCTAAGAGTTTCCACCAATGGAACCTTATCGGGAACTTTGTTGGATGAAGGATCCTGTATGGACACCACCGGCCCGAACTGTGCAACTTCCTGTGGTTTCATACTGTTTCGCCAGCTTGTCCAAGGACTTTCTCCTATTTGTCATTTATGCTTGCTCATTCCTTTTTACAGTGCCTGGTCACCTCTGCCCAGGTGAATCTCACCTGGCATTTTTTTCTTTCTCTCCAGGAACCATCGTGCTTCATGGTTTGGCCTGGTCATTTTAACATCAAGTGATTCAAAAAGAATGTGTATTTGAAATTAGTTTGTTTCTTTATTTGTCAAAAGCATGAGAGCATTGTTCCTTCTAGCTTTTCACATTTCAAGGCAATACTAAAAGTCTCTGACTAGTTTTATTTTTTAAATTATGAATGCATGCAAAATTTTATGAAATACTTTTCTCACACCTCTTGAAATAATCATATTCTCTCCTTTATCTTGTTTATGTGGTGAATTACATATATAAACACGGCGTGAGTTTATTTTAACTTATTTAAAAAACTAAAGCAATCTTGAAGCAATAACAAGCTTACCAAAAAATTGGAAGTAGAGTATGAAGAATTTGCTCTTCTAAAGCCATTTGAAAGTAAGTTGCTGACATGTTCTTCCACCATTCCTGAATATTTTAGGTATCTTTGGGTAATAAGAACATTTTTCTGTGCACTCATCAAAATCAAGATATCAACACTGAGCATCAAACCATCTAAGTCTCACACCCTGTTTGCGTTTTGCCAGTTGTTTTAATGAAGTCTTTTACAGCCCAAGGACTCTATGCTACCCTTCTTTGTGTGTTTCTGAGTCTTCTTTCCTCCTGAGGCCCTCAGTCTTTCTACACCCTCATCATTTTGACACTTCTGAAGATTATAGGCCATCCATTTTGCAATGTGTCCTCTAATCGGAATGTGCCTAATGTTTTCTTACAATTTGATTGAGTTCCTATTTCTTCCCTGAGAAGATTGCGCGGTTCCCATTGCATTCTATCAGGTGCTTCCAATTTGTTTCATTATTAATGATGTTTACTCTGACTACTTAAGGTGGTGGTGTCTGCTAGGTTTCTCTGTTGTAAACTTTCACATTTTTCCTTTGTAATTAATAAGCATTTTGTATAGAGGCACTTTGAAGCTCAGTTGTATCCTGTTCCTCATCAGGTTTTAAACTAATTACTTAATTAGTTTCTGAAAAGGACTCATGGTTTCCTACTCCTCTCAATGGGACATAATCTGTTGTTATCATTATTCACCTCAATGCTCAAATTGTCCCCAATCTGCTTAGTGGGAACTCATTCAAGCTGGCTTGGGTGTCCACTGGCATGGCCCACTCTTAGAGCAGTTTCACATGGTGTGGAATAACAGTTTCAAGCTCATCTTGTGCTTTTTTGGCTCTACTTCTGGAATAAGCTGTTTTACTAAAGGCGCCTCATTTCTTTTAGTGGAAAGTGGTATTTAGAAGCTAAGTTATGAATGAGGTGTGCTGATTAGCGTTGGGGCCTTGCTGCCCCCATCTAGCTCCCTCTAAAAGGGAGCCATGCATGCTAAAGTACATACATATACACGCTTATATACATAATTGACTTGCATCTCTTTATTTTAACCCTTCTGTGTACCTATCTACATCTCTGTCTATGTATCCCCTGGTATATAGTTACAGTATGTCAACTTCGCTCAAGTAAGAACAACCTAGCAGATAAGCAAAGCTCTGAAGATTTTTGGGTGATTGATATGTAGCCTGCAAAATGAGGAGAGTAGACCATCTCCTATGGAGGTGGCATCAGCCAATATACCAGTAGTGTGGATAGAAAGGGAAAGAAGCAAGAAGTGTGCCCTTTATCCTCAGGGGAGCTTCAGCTTTTGCCAGAGCCTTCAAATACTGGTCTCCAGATCCTTGCAAGTTCTCCAGCCTTCCAATCCCGCCTCGTTGGCTTTCTGACAGAGACTCACACCAGCGACTCTTCAGTGAGCTCCTGGGCTTCAGCCTTCAACTGAATCCTCTGGGGCATCTAGCACGCAGGCGTCGACTTTGGATTCTTCCTCCTCTAAAGGGACAGATGGTCACCCAAGACTTACTGACTTCTGATACTGTAAACCTACTTTATAATTCCCTTGTATAGTTATACTCTTATTTTAAAATGATTCTGTTCCTTTAGTAAATCCTAACTAATAAAATACCTAACCTACCACCTAGTCTATATCAAAATCCTCTAGTTCACACTGATACATCCTCTTCTGATCCAATACCAGTCTTGTTCATTTTTTCCATTTCTGTATTTGCAGATTCCCCCACTCTGAGGAAGCTGCGGTTTATATGACACTGAATATGTTTCTTCCTTTGCTCAAATTGCCTGACATAAATCCTGACACAAAATCCCTGGCACCTGCCCTCTCCTCCTCTGCCTGAACACCACTCTCATTCTGCCCCTGCCTACCTCCTTCCTGCTGATGTACCTGTCTGGTCCCTGCAGGACCTTCTTGCCCTATCTGATGCCTTTCTTAGTCCATCAAATATCTGTATGGCTGAATTGTTCACGAAAAGAAGGGAGTGGAAGCTGAAGCACATCCATTAATGTTTGAACATAAAAACTTGAGGCATTCTTGGAATGAACCCCACTTGGACTTATTGCATTTCTTTTCTAGCCATTGGTTGAATTGTTTATGCTGGAATTTTGTTTAGTATTCATATATATATATATATATATATATATATATATATATATATATATATGTATGTATGTATATTGTCGTGGGTCACTTGCTTTCTTTTTCTATAACGTCCTTCCTTGTCAAGTTTTGGCATCAAATTAAAGTCATCTTTTCAAAGGATCTTTTGAAAATCGTCTTTTTCTAGTCCCTGGAAAGGTTCCTGTGAGATTGGTGGCATGTTCTCCAAAAATATTTAGAAGAATTCATCATTGAAGCCATCTGGATCTGGAGACTTCTGGGGATGGTAGGGGAGGTGAAAACTTTCATTTGCAAGTTTCTTTAATACATGCGGAACTCTGAATTTCTAATTATCAATATTCTAAATAGTATTTTTATAGAAATTTTTCTATTTTATAGTTTCCAAATTAATCTTCAGGAAATTATTTAGAATACTCTCTCATTAAAATTTTAAAACCTATATCCTTGGTTGTCATATCCTGCATTTAATTTTCAATTTTGATAACTTGTTCTTCACCTTTCTTTTTCCTTGAGCAGTCTTTTGAAGAAATTGCCAGATTTCTTGAATTTTAATAGAATTATTTTTGGAATTACTTTTTCTCTAATAAATTTTTTCTATATTTTAAAGTTTTTAATAACTAATTTTCTTTTATTATTTTCAATTTAGTCTTCAGTTTCTAACTTCCAAAGATGATTTTTTCAATTGCTGATTTTAAGTTTTCTTATTTCTTGTACAAACATTTGACTATTAATTTCCCTCTACACATGACTTTAGTTGCATCCCATAAATTTTATTATATTTTTGTTATCTTTCAATACCAAATATTTTCTAATTTTTGTTATGATTTTTTGTTTTGCTGCATAGGTTAGATGGAAGTGTACAGCTGAATTACTATATTTTGAGAATTTTCTGGTTATATTTTTATTTCCAGGTTGTTTCTTTCATAATGAGAGAGTATATACCAATTGATTTCAAACCCTGGAACTTTGTTGAGACTTGCTTCATGTTCCAGAATATGGCAGAACACTACTCTTAAGAATGTCTTTTCTCCTGGAATCTTAACCATTGAGTATTAAATCTTGTGTGTGTGTGTGTGTGTGTGTGTGTGTGTGTGTGTGTGTTTTTGAGACAGGGTCTCACTTTGAAGTTCAAGCTGCTCTGGGCTCACCATGTAGCCCAGGCAAGCCTTGAACTCAGCAATCTTCTGCCTCTGCCTCCCGAGTGCTGGGATCACAGGCATAAGCCACCATGCCTGATACTGTGGTGTGTGGTACTGATTGCTGGTGGGTGTGAACCACCACGCCCAGTATTGTTGTATGGGGTTACCAGGGATCAAACTAGGGACCTTGCGCTTGTGCTTGTGCTTGCTAGGCAGGTGCTGGAACCACAGAGCTAAATCTCCTGCCCTTTGGTTCTCTTTTTTTAAACCTATAGTTTTCTTTCAAATTGTTTTGTCTTTGACCTTTTCCTCTTCTTTTTCTACAACTTTTCCAATTGATAAATGGAAAATATTTTTATTTTCATATATTTTCTATTTGGGTTTTCATTACCTTTAATGCACATTTAAATTGGGTTACTGAATTTTAGTGTTTAAATACTATTTTATTTTTGCATATTACACTTTACATGGTTCTCCATTTCTAAACCTATGGTCTTATCTTGAATTTGCCTATAAAGAATATGCATGGTTTTACTATAATTTTACTCAACTTTTCACAACCTGTCTCCTATACTCAGTCAAGTAACAGCAGCTTTTTAGGGGTTTATAGACACTTAAAAACTTAGAATAGAGGTGAAAATGCTATAGAGAGGAGAGCATCACATGATTTTAAGGTGCTATTAGTAAGAATGATGCTTGGTTACAAATGGTAACTGTTGAGTCTGCAGAATCATGAGAAACTAGAAACACTAAAGCCACAAGTGATGTATTACCTACAAATTTCTCAGAGGCACAAGTATGTCTTAAAATAGCCTAGATATTTATACATATTTGGAATTGGAACCAGACAGCAGATAAGACATGGAAACTCAGGCTTAAACATGTAAGTCCTGCTTACTGGATCTTAAAAGGTGGTGCTAGGTCACTTCCAGGGGAGAGTTAAATCTACTTTCCTTCTGCAGGGAGGTCTTGCTTTCCTCTTACTACCTTTTCATGGAGAACTGATTGACAATCATAGCTAGTTAATGGTGGCCATCTGTAGTGTGAGCCATAGGACATCCCTGTTTCTGCACAATGAATGTGTGCTCACACTATAGGTCATGGCTCACCATTTAGGGATTCCACATAACTAGCGATGTCATCAGAAAGCCTATTGATCTCACAGCCCAGGAGCATTGACAATGGGGGCTCCATAGTAGCTGTATTAGTCCAAGACCTTTGAATCTTTCCTTCTTTCTGCCCTCCATTCTCAGGGCATTACCTACCAACCTTGTGACTGCTGGGAGTTCTGCTTCCTGGTTGTGTAGAACTTGGAAAGGATACATGGTGTTCTTATCCTCAGCCAAAGTCTCTCTCTGAGTCCTCCTCTCCATTTTCACACAGCCAACTTTATGCAAGTCCTGGCCCACTGTGTCCCAAAGCTCCCTTGGTGCAAGAGGGAGTGCAGTCTGCTCACTAGGTGCTACATAAATGGTGGCAAGCTCCTGCTTTCTAAACCTATCTTGGATACTCACTCATTCAGCTCACCAGCAGGACACACTCTACTTCACTGTGTTATTTAGAAAAATGTCAAATGTAAGGAGCAGGGAAAGGGGACATTACCAAAACCCCTGCAGTAAGTCCTGGTCTCCTATGATCCATGACAGCCAGAAATCATAGAGTTTGTGTCATCTACATCAAAGGTAATGGTATAGAGATGAAACAGTAAGAATCCAGGATAGGAGAATGCTCACAGGGACACAGGCAGGAATCCGTGGGTTTTGGGGTCTCATCATTTTACCCCTGGCTGGATATTTCAGCAGAACTTTAAAACCCACACCATTTCAAGTATTTAATTGTCTTTTCTTATTTCAGTCTATTATATAAAACTTTTCTTTCTGTTTTTCACATTTTTTCCTTTTAAGATAAGGACAATTATCATGATACAAGCAAAATTAGGGTACCATGCATAATTATGTACTTTTCAATAGATTATTGAAAACCTTCCTTCTTAAGCCTATATTCCATTTTCTCAATTATTTTTTATTTAAGTAAAATCATGTTATCAAGGTTACAAACAAGTCTGTCTTACCCTGTCTGTCCTTGTCTTCTTTTGTGGTAGAGAAAGAGAGGGATGGAAATTTGTCCCCAATATCAGATAGGTGTCCAACTCATATCCAGGAGCTTCTGTGACCAAGTAGCTTTGGCTCCTGTCTTCATCTTTCTGGCTTCCTAAAAGAAGGGAGTATTGAAAGATATCACAGGCTGTGTGGCAGGCTATTTAATTCACTTAAATAAAGGCCATAATGAAACTTTCTTTACCCTCAAAAGGCAATCCTTAGGTTCTTCACCGAGTGTTATAGAACAGAACACTCCCCTGCTCCACTATTAGTTTGGAACTGGCGAGAAGAGTTGAGTAAATAACCTAAAAGACTCCCATTTTGGTCGGGGCTGGACACTGAATATCATGTTTGCTTCAGAAATGCCCTGGCAGATTAGTGGCATTGACCAGAGAGATTCTGGGGCAAGGGTTCTTTTCAGGGATGTGGCCTCCAGATGAGGAACCCGATGTTTGATCCCCATTTGTTCACTTAAAGTACTGTCTGAGTGTTACTCTCGCCTCACTGATGCCTGGCTAATGATGGTGATTGTTGGAATATAGAAAGAGGAAGTTGCAATGTGGCATCTCACAGAATGAAGGGTCTGGGATGCTCCAGTTAACATAGGAGCCCTTTGGTTCCTCAAGCCCATTCCTTGGTTATTTGTTTTGCCTCCTTTCACCCTGGTGTCTTTCTCTCAACTAGTTGCTCAAATGGAGATACTAATCAATTACTTCTTTTAAAAGCTGTAAACGATTTAAAATAAAGGTTATTTTCCTTGTGATTTACTCTAATGGAAGATAAAGTGAAAGATGTCAGATTTCAAAACAAAGAACTCATAATCTGATGGTAAGATCTCAGGTGTGTGGACCAGACCAGACTGTTTTTAAAGTCCTAAAATGCCAAACACATTGAAGTCTAATTCACTCAAAAGCTTCCCTGGAGAAAACAGCCCCTGTTAAGTACTTGCAGGCATGAAACACAGGTTCAGTTGTCTTCTAAGTGGTTCAGGTCTTCATTCAGGTTTTCAGGAATTTCCATGGGGTTCTTGAGTGGCTGTGGTGCTCCTAGCACAGCACCTGCTGGTGCTGGTCTTAGTGGGTGTGCTGTCTAGACTTGGGCCTGTCTTTGTCAGAAAACAAGATTACTGAAATACGTACTGAATCCATTCCATCCCATGGGGAAAGAAACCATACCTTTCCCCTAGGCATTCTGTGGGCCCAGGGCAGTGCTGGGCCCAGAGAAGATGCTGAAACTCTGCACCCACCTCTGAATATTATAATTAACATCGATTCTCCTGGCACTTCTCTTTTTTGCTAGTCTTTTATTACAGAAACAACTCTGTTGTATTATCCTCTTCCCTGCCTCCCTATTTCTTTCTGCTTACTCACCCATTCAATTCATTAGTCTTGTTTGTGACCAATGATCCTGGGGCCCCAATTCCCAGGTTTGCTGCATACTAATTGTATGCGCTTTGGTAAGAAGAGCTAATAAGAACACAAGCTACATTTTAAGCAATGATTATGTTGAAGGCCATGAGCCAAGTGCCAGGCCTGGTTGTTCATCCATGAAGGAAGATGCTCATCACTACTTCACCGATTGTGATAAAAGGCATTGATTTTGGTAGTTCCCAGCAGAGAAGTGGGGACCCGGGAAGTGTTTCCTAAAAGTAGTTACCATGTTAACAGAGGCACAGTGGGTTTTTCACCAGGAAGAGCAGGAGTGACCACCAGTGTGGTAGAGTTCATGGTGTCTGAAAATACGGACCTGGAAATTTAGTCTTACCAGTCCTATTGAAATCTTGTTCAGAAATGCTTTACAGAGCTTTGAAGCACCAGGTGCTTTTCCTCAACTCTTATCAAGGGGTCCTTTTCACTGATTCCTTTTGAAATGAGAGCTATAACAGAATTTAATACTCATCTGTGACCATTGGAGGGAATTTAGAAATTGGTCTCTGTATCACTGATATTTTCTTTTTTTTTTCCAGCTTTACTAAAGTATAATTGACTAAACTGTATGTACTTAAGGTGATACTCAAAGTGATAGCTTAATATATCCAAGCTAATTAGCATACTATAACATAGTTACAATTTTTGTTTTTGTGTGCAATGAGAAAATTTAAGATGTACTCACAGTAAACTTTGAATATACAACAGAGGTAATGTTGGTTATAATCTCCATATTGTACCTTGATCCTCAGAACTCCTTTATCCTATAAAAGTTTGAATTCTTTGTTAAACATCTATCTCTGCCATTCTTCCATTCTGATTCCTAGTAGTCATACCATACTGTTTCTATGAGTTTAACCTTTTTAGGTTCCATATAAGTGAATCATACCATGTTTGTATTTCTGTGTAGGGCTTATTCTACTTAACACAATGTTCCTTGGGTTCATCTGTGTTGTTACAAAACATAAAATTTATTCTTTTTCAAGAGTACATAATATTTTGGCATTGGGGAATAATTTTGTGACAAACATAAGAGTACAGACATTTCCAGAAAGAGATGATTTTAGTTCATTTGTGTATTTAATGTAATATGTTTCTTTTTACTTCTCCCCATTGGCCCTGCCTCTATTGTATGAGGGAGGGCATGGATAAATTCAGTTTGTCCTTATGCAAACTCTTTACATAAAGATGAACTGAAGGTAAAGTGAAAGCCTTCTTTCTTGGCCATTTGGAACACATTCTGGGTTTCCTGCAGATTGTACATGTCTCTAAGAGTAACCCCAGTCCCACTATGGTCTCTCCCTGAATGTCCTTCCCTCGGCCAGGGCTTCTTTGGAGACATGAGAAGTGCATTAGTTAAATAGCAGTGACATCACTTTTAGTGCTCTGGGCTCATTTTGTTTTCCACTCTAGTGCGTGTCATGTTTAACTTCTCTGTCTCATTGGCTGCGGTCTTTCCTCAGATCTAGAAGGACCATTTACAATAGAGATGATATTTTACTATTAAATAATTCAAGTGTCTTTTTAAAACCATCAGCATCTATGAGGTGACTTACCAGTTAATCCCTGAGAATCATTATCAAATTTCTTTTTGTCCTGTAATCCAATCTCAAACACATACTAATAATCTTTAAAATATTTCTAGAGAAAGGAAAAAGAGTATTCCTAGAAAGAAGCTTAAATTACTGTTTGTTTTCAATGTAACTGTTACCTAGTTCTACATATATTTATAATTCTTATATATGTTTGTATATAAAATAATTGCATATTTATATACTGATTACTTAAATAAGTACAAGTTGCATTATTCATTCCCATTAATTTAGAGTTTAGTTCAGCTCCTCTGTGATGTGAGGGCTTGAAAAATTAGAGATTATAAGGAGCTCAAAGCTGCAGCTGAAAGGAGTTTGCCTCTGGGCTTGGAAGCTGGGGTATGTGGCCTGTCTGCTTCTGCTGAAGGCCTGACCGTCCTGCCTTTCTAGAATGTTATGTCTCCTGTTCCATGTTACTCCTTCCATCCTAGTTAGGCTCCCTATCCCTTCTCTCCTAATAATCATCAGCTTATATGCCACCTCTTTCATGAAGCCATCCCTGTGGTCCAGATGGAATTAATCTCCCTTGGCTTTGTGTTTCCTTAGTATTTTATGTCTCTATTGTATTACGTTTCTTTTTCAGCTTTGTTATAGTTATTACCATCTGTTCCCCCAGTTGGGAGGCAAGATTCTTGGAGATGAGAACAATGTCTCCTTGTTCTGTCAGGATCTCTCTCCCCCGCAGGACCTGGCACATTGCCTCCTCATTGATGGAAGAGTGGAAGGGTCCCTAGGAGGCTCTGGGCTCAGCACCCGCTGTGCACAGCCCCTTTCAGGTGTCACTGGTGTGCTGTGTTCCGTAGGTGAACCATGTGGGCCGGTTCAAGAAGTCAGCTGATGGGCACCTTGCAGAGTTACCAAGTAGCAGGGAACCGAGGAGCAGTGGGCACTTAACCTCATTTACTTTTGTTTGTGTGTCTTAGGAAATTTTCCATTATCAGGTCTCTGTGACTCCAAGACATTTTGCCTGACGCCTCGTAGATTACTACTGTGTACCTCATCAAAAAGCCTGATGAGGGCTGGGTGTTGAATTCCTCATCTCCAGTGACTCATCAAGATCAGCAGCATCACCCATATGGGCCCTGGAAGGGGCAGCTTTCTTGGGAATAACCACCAATGATAGGAGAGGGCACCTGCAGTCTTAGGAGTTTTGAACAGATGTTAGAAACACTTGAAAAATAGGAAGCTCACACATAGTCTGTCCTCCCTGGAGTGACTAAGGCTGTGATTTTATTTCAGGCTTCTCTGGGAGGTATTTTTGGTATGGCACTGCGGCCACAGGGATGTTCTCATTAGGAGGTGATGGCCATTGGCTCAGCCCTTCTCAGAGGACCAGTCCCCTGTCTGCTTTGCTGCTTTCCTTCTTGTGGTATCTTTGATCATGGCCTGTGCCATCTGTCCTGGAACAGGGAGACATTCCCATAGTTCATATCGCAGCTTGTGTTGCTGGGAGAGGACTGTGTCAACCCCAAGGGCCCAGCTGCATGTGCAGCTCTCCTTCCCTGACGAGCCTTCGAGGGTGAGTGGTAGATTTGAAAATTGCAGTAATGACTCCTCTTGGTTAGGGCCATTTTGGCTCCAGCCTGCTTTGCTTTGGTCATGTTATCTGTAGCTTTAGAACTCCCACTAAATGAGCAGAATTATCTAAATTTCCATTTGACACTTTCCTTTACAATTGTTTTGACATCTCCATTTATAAATTTCTCTTCTTGTTAAAGCTAGATTGGAAAAGTGAATCTCTAGACAAGCCTTTCCTGGCTCATGGCCTGAGGGTCAGTGCTCAGCTTGTTTAATTGGAAAGCATCTCATCTGGTCACTGTCTGTCAGGCAGGAGGGCTCAGTGCTTTCTGAATCCCGAGTGGTGTCCTCCCAGGTAGGTCCCGGTGTTCATCTTCATTCTGTTGGTGTTATGGGGGACTGAGGAAGGCCACGCACCTGTGTTCCACCTGGTCCTGGACTTACCTCTTCCCCGGGTTTCTGGGGAGACTTCTATAGGATGAGCATTCATTCAGGTGCAGAGAGTTCAGCATCGCCAAGGTGTCCACACCGGGTGATCGTATTTACACACCCCGGAGAGCATAAGCCTTTATGCTTCTGTCTTGGTTGTAGACAGCTTGATTATGGTTAGTAAACAGCCAACAATAATATTACCTGGTTTAATTTTCTCCCAGTGAATTAATTATATTTCTGACTTGCTCATATCCCCTTTGCATCAGATCTACTCTTTCTTTTGTACAGTTTAAATCTGCATTATTTCATTTTAAATGCATTCTCTGCTCTTAGTATAGAATGATTTCATTCTCCTAAAAGCCGTTTCCATGAAAATTCACACCGCAGGAATAAATATTTCAATAAGGGAGGAAGTTAGGCCTAGGATTGGGCGCACCATAACACAATTATTTTTCCTATAGGAATTTCAACAATAAGATTGATTCTTGTCAGATAAGCATGTTTAGAGAAAGCATAGGTAAAAGCTTCCTTATTTCTTTGTAGTCACAACATGCTGGAAGCATCCCCCTTTCCCCTGTAAGTTCACCATTTTGATGGTAGCAAGCAAAGTCTGCATCCATTCCCTAATCGTTCTGCAAAGAACTAAACCTCTGCAAAAGAAGCAGCTCAGTGTCCTTATACCTCCAAGAGTTTTTCTGTTGTTTGCCTGCTGGTCTCTCCTTTTCAAGTATCCTTTATAATGAACTCCCTAATTAATAATACTGACACTTCACTTAACATGAAATTGCTTTACGTACATTATCTCAGTTTTCACAATCACTGTGTGTGGTAGGTGGTATGGTTTTTCTTTCTTTTGTTATTTTATAAGTGAGAGGAGTTACTTAGAGTGACTGACTTGCCCAGAGCCAAGTGAAGGAGTCAAGACTTGAACTCACAACCCTAACCCTAAATGCCCTAGTTATTAGGTTACACGATGCCAAGATTTTTGCTGTAGACTTCACTTTCTTTGTTATATCAATATACTCTTTACTATAATGTATATAACTATGTATGTTGTGGTTGTCAGGTCAGAGACATATCCTGTTAGGGGACTTTATCAAATATTTTTAACATTTCATCTGGAGCATCATCATTGGATGAACAAGCCAACTCGAGCTTTTTCCTAATAGATTTTAAAATATTTTATTGTGAAAAACTTCAGACATACACAAAGTAGAATAGAATAATGGTCCTTCATGCATAACTCAACTTTAATAATTCTGAACATGCTGCCGTCCTTGTTCTACCTACACATATGGTCATCACTGTAGTTAACAAGACATACAGTTCTTTTTCAAGTAGATACAGGCTTTGATGCGCACATATTTTAACCATTCAGTTGTGATAGTTGGCTTCCCTGTGTTCCTGATGCATAGTACCACTTCAGGGCTTCTCTTCCTGGTCAGTCCTCACAGATTTCAGCCTGGCCCATACCCAGGATGCCACCCTTTGACTTCCTTCTATTTTAGACTGTCTTGCCTGTTCTAGGATGTCTAGACATGTAAACACGTGGGGGTGGGGGTGGGAGTGGGGGCAGGGATGGGGGATGTATTCTTTTGGGTCTAAGTTTCATTCAGTCACTGTTAACTGTGAGAGTATCCTAACTGAGGGTGTCCATAGTTTTTTTCTTTTCTTTCTATTGCTTAATTTTCTCTACAGCAAATCTGTTCATTCAGTGGTAGACAGTGGGGCTCTTCAGTCTTCATTTACCATGAATAAAAGTGCAGTGAATATTCTTGTGCATTTACTTTGGAGATATATTTTAAATTCTCTTGGTTAAATACCCTGGGAAAGTGTGTGGATAACTTCATCTGAAACTGTCAATAATTTTTCTGTGTGGATATTCCATTTTATATTTTTTTCAGACAGACAAAAGTTCAGGTGGTTACTCCCTTATCTTTGCCAGCATTTGCTTTGGTCTCTTATTTTTCACCATTCTAATGGAGTATAGTGACACTGCATTATGATTATTACCTTGCATTTCAGTGGCAATTCATGATGCTGAGTGCAGTTTGTCTGGTTCTTGTTTATCCATATTGCTTTACTTGAGAAATGTCTGTTCAAATATTTAGCTCATCTTTTAATTTGGTTGGGTTGTTTGTCTTTCTATTGTTGACTTGTTGGAGTCCTGATATATTTTGCATGTAGGTCTTTTGTCAGATAAATGTTTTGAAGATACTTGTGGCTTGCAGGTTATTACGGTCATTTATTTGTTGTTGTTGTTTCTACTATTTATACATTTAAAATTTTTTTGAGTCTGTATTGGTACATTGTATGTATACATCATGATCACACTCAATATTGAGAATTTGTACCAGTATATGACACAATTTAATTCTCATTTTTCCCATTCCACAACCCACAACGCACCACCCCCAAAATACACAAGCTTTGTTTCCCTTTTTTTATTACAATCACATTTTTTCTTACCCCTCATTACTTACCCCTCCACATTTTTAAATGTATGACATTTAAAATTTTTAATTTTCCTTTAACCATCTCAAGGGCTATTTAGTAATTTTATTGTATTCAGTTATTAAATGTTTTTGATTCCCAGTATAACATATACTAGTAAAAGGTGAGTATATTTTAAAATGCTTAAGTACAAGGATATTTTGCTCTCTTTCATTATGTATTTCTAATGATATGAATTTATAACTTAATTGATTGAATTGAAAAAATTTATTGGACTGTGACTTTTGATTTATCTGTGTGAACTTTGCATCCTGCTTTGCAAATTTTTTAAAATGTGCAGAATGTATGGGATATAGCTCAGTGACACTGTATCTGCCTGGAAGTGCAAAATCATGAGTTTGATCCCTGGTACTGGAAAAGTAAATAGATAAATAAAAATATGCAGAATGTACATGTTATATACTATAAATGTGTAATGATAAAAAATGAAAAAAACCCTTAGAAATTATAGGTTCTCTAAATATATGTATACATTATTCCCAGATTTTTTTATATCATGGTAACTTTTGATGAACCTAAATTTTTGGTTTAGATAAATATAATTCACCATATTTTCCTTATGTCTCTTACTTTCTGTGTTCTGTCTGACAAATCTTTCTGCATTTTCGATTGTGACAGTATTCTTCTATATTTTCTTCTAAAATATTTATAGATTTGGTGTCCACATATAAGTCTACAATCCTTTTTGAAACAGCCTGTGTGTGTGTGTGTGTGTGTGTGTGTGTGTGTGTGTGTGTGTGAGAGATGTGGCATAGAATAGGGAAGCAAGATGATTTTTCCCCAAGGTATATGTGAGCTATTCCAGCATCATTTGTTGAATTCAGTTTCCTTCCAAAATTGTTTGGTGTCTGTTAAAAATCAGTTGGACATATGAGTGTTAGTCTGTTTCCATTTGCTATTCCCTTGATCTACTTATTTACCCATATGACAGAGCTGTCTTATCTTAATTTTTATAGCTTTATAGTAAATCTTGAAGCCAGGTAGCTTACTTTTCCTTTTAAACTTTGTTTTTGTTTTTTGAGGCATTTTGCATTTTCACTTAAATTTTAGCATCAACTCATCAACTCAATTAACAAAGACTGTGGGCCACATAGATTGCACAGAATCAAAGAATATTTTGCAGAGAACATGTCTTTACAATGAGTTTTCTAATCCATGAATGTTATTTATAATCTACTCGCATCTTTAAAAAATTTCTCACAGCAAAATTTTGTAATTATTGTGGCTCTTCATCTTTTGTTAAAGTCACTTCTAAATATTCTGTTTCAAAAATTATTATAAATTAAATTACATTTCAAAATTTCAATTTGTCATCATTACTGCTGAAATACATAAGTAATGATTGATTTAAAAAGGACTTTATGGAAGTACAACTGACATAGCAACCTGCTTCTTTTGGAGTTTGAAAATTGTTGAAATATTGTTGACCCATGACAATCAGGATAATGAACGTACTCATCACTTCCAAAATTTGCACTGGGTCTCTTTGTAACTCTTCCTTTCCCCCTCATCTTCCTATTTCTTACCTTTTTCAAGTAACATCTGCTCTGCTTTCCAGCACCACGCATTACATTCCCTAAAATTTTACAATTACTAAATCATATGTGTATTTTCTTTTTTGGTCTGGCTTCTCTCATATAACATAATTACTTTAAGGTTTATCCATATTGTGATATGTAGCAATATTCTCAAATAGCTGAGTCCAGTGAAATCAGAAATAATCTGTCAGATAACAACCAAAACAATGACCATGGTGAAAACTACTCCATGATATAGTTATCCCAGAGTTTGTCCATTCACTTCCTGATAGACATTTGGACAACTGGGTCATTTCCAGTTTGCTGTCATCAGAAGTAAAGCAGCTATCTACATTTATTTAGAAATGTTTGCAAGAGCATACATTTTATTTTTAGGTAAATATTTTAAGATGAAATGGTTCATATGCTAGGTGCATAATTACCTTAAGAAATTGCCAAACTGCTTTCCAGTGGTTGTACCATTTAATATTTCCCTTGGAAGTCTGGGAGAAACAACTGCTCCACTAACTTGCCAACTTTTGATATGCTCGGTCTTTTAGCCATTTGAACGGGGCAGTAAATCACTATACTTTGCATTTACATTTTCCTAATGCCAAATGATGTTGAACATCTTTTAACATGTTTAACAGCCTAAGTGCGTCCATATATCTTCTTTGGTGATGTGTCTGTAAGAATCTTTTGGCCAGTTTAGAATTGTTTGTTATCAGTTTAGAAAATAAAACTGATTCTCTTATATGGATGTGATATATGCATTGTGGCTTAACAAAATTAGTAGCTCTAGTGTATTTTTTTAAGCCAGTACACTTATGGAGTCTTGTTCCTGAGTGATTATATCACCAGAATATAAATACAGCTTATATTTTTTTCCTTTCCAGTGCATATACCTTTAATTTATTTCTCTTGCTTGAGTTTGATGGTTAGGAAATTCATGACCCCAAATCTTCCACACTAAACAGAGTTGACATGGAGTTGGTCTGAGCAGCAAAACATTTGGTATTTCATCAGAAAGCATGATGTGAGATGCAGCATGGATACTTTCAGTTCCTTGTTTGTTCAGAGTTTTATCAATAATATATGTCAGATTTTGTTCTACAACCTTGAGATGATATTAATTTTTCTTTTATAGTCTATGAATATGGTAAATTACATTTGATTGATTTCCAGATGTTAAACTAATCTTTCCTTTCTGGGCTAAGCCTCATTAGGCCATAATGTATTATTCATTTATGTAATTTCATATTCAACTTCCTAAAATTTTGTTGAGGTTCTGCATATTTATTAATGAGGGATATTGGTCTGTAATTTATTTTTTGTAAGTCTTTGCTTGGTTTACTTTTCAGGGCATTTTACTAGTACTAAATACAGTTTGTTTGGTTGAAGTAGGCTTTGCAGGATTGCTCTTTCATTTAGTGTCAGTTTCAATCATGAAACTTGGAAAAATGAACAGTTTCATCATTTGTTGTTATTCTTTAACTTTGTAAGTTTTTAAAGTAAATCATCTACCTTATTCCATGCATGTTATTCTTTTCCTTTTCTCCTGATCAGTTACTGATTAGTTCATCAATTTTATTCTTTATTAGTCACTATTAATCTTTTGACATCATTAATTCTCTCTATAGCCTTGTTTCCCATTTTATCGAATTTTGCTATTACTTTTAGAATTTTCTTCTTACTTTAATTTTAGTTTATTTGACTTTTTCTAGTTTTTCCAACATAGAAACAGAATCCTGAGTTTTATCTACCTATTTCTATTTTTAATATTAACATTTAAAGGCATCAGTTTCTTTGTATGCCCAACTTGGCTATCAGAAAATACTTTTTGTTTTCCTTATCATTTAGTTTAAACATTTTCAACTTTACTCTTTGACTTGTTTTCTTGATCCATAAGCTATACATTGGCCTACTGTTCATTTTTCCAAATAACTGAGACATCTAAAAGTTATCCTACTGCTCTATATTTCAAATGTAATTGTATTGTATTTAATCTACATACCATATAAGTTTCAATATTTTCATATTTACTGAGCCTTGTATGACAGTATATGGTCTCCCTTGTACATACTCAATGCAATTGGAAAGACCTTATTATTGAATGTACTCTTCAATAAGTGTCAGTCCATTGCCTATGAACATGAGGTCTTCTATTTACCTAAATTTGTTTCAGATGGATGTTTTATTGTCATTGATAAGAGGTTGAGGTAACTGCTAAGAGGTTGTAGATATTTCTGATTCTGAGTGTTGATTTACCTGTGTTTCCCTTTTTCTGTTATTGTTGCTTCATGTATTTTGGAAAACTATAATTGGGAGCATGCACATTTCTATATCTTAATGATATAGCATCCTTTTGTTCTTATATATGATCTATAATTTTCAATGTTTTAATTGCTTGTGTCTTCCATTTGATAATGTGCCTAGACATAGTGTAGCTGGGTCTTGGTTCCTCCTCCCCAACCTGATCTTGTGGAGATGTAGTCCATTTACATTTAATGTAAGAATTACATGTTTGGATTTACATCTGTGACTTGACTGTTGTTTTTCTCTGATTATTTCATCTGTCCTTAGTAAAAGATGGGAGCCAACATGTATTGGTCTAGATGTTTGCTGTTGGGGAGATGGCAGAGCATTGGTTTTGCTTCTTCATGTTTCTGAAGCACATGAACTCATCAGGGTTGTGAGAGTGTAGATGCACAATAGCAGAAACATGAAAAGAGAAGAAAATGGATGAATTCATTGTGATCCTTCTAAAAATTATAAGTGATGAGAGATATCCACTCTCCATCATTTATTTCTTCCTCATGAACTAGTGCAACAAATACGTGAATGTCTCCTTTGTGTATAAAACCAAACACAACTCCAGCCCTGTAGAGCCTTGTGAATATTGTTATTACAGTTATTATTTTGGTTAAAAAAACCCCACTAACTAAAATGACTGGCTCCATAGGAATGTATCATGAAGGAACTTAACTTTGAGTAGGTATAAAGCATAATGCATAGGTAGCACTGGGCCTTGAGTTGAGACCTAAAGTCAGTGTGGATTAAGCTAATCTTACTAAACTCTGCAGACAAATTCTTGAGGTTTGACAGAGGGAATGTTCGAGTGAAGAATGGCAGGCCTGACATACTCTGTGGTGCCAGAGACAGCACAGCACAATGACAGGGCTGACTGTGCTGATGTGACCAACTGGAGAAGGCATAATGGTGAATGGGAAAAGGGAAGGGCAGCCACTTGGGCCTGGACAGTGCTGGGCCTTTCCAAATTCTCATAGAGTCTTCTTATAGACACGAACTCTGTGTGTTACATTTCTCTTTAAATCACCAAGCCCATCTTTGATGTAAATAGAACTGATGAATTCAGGATAAAATGAATTATCAGAGTAATCTACAAAGTAAGTCTTTGCCGAATTTTCTTATAGTTAATTTTATTTCTATTTGAGGGAAAATAGGTAATTGGAGAACATCAGACATTGCCTCCAGGTTTTAAAGTAGCTTCCATCCAGCCACAGGGGAGTCCACAGCAGAAAGCTAGATATTCAAATAAAGAGCTAAGTGGACATATACAAATGGTATATGTTACATAGATATATTATAGAAATCTTTCATGGTATTTAGGAATAGCATTGAGGACTTTAAAGCATGTGTATATGCCTTCATCCTTTTAGAAGCACCAAAGAAAGGAAGGAGGGGAAATGCATTTGTTGAGTTGTGGGTTTTTTGCCTACAGTGTTAGGCAGTGCTTGCGGAAAATTTGA
Organism: Thryonomys swinderianus; assembly: GCA_004025085.1. Classification (NCBI taxonomy): domain Eukaryota; kingdom Metazoa; phylum Chordata; class Mammalia; order Rodentia; family Thryonomyidae; genus Thryonomys; species Thryonomys swinderianus. Next base: position 33,975 of record PVIC010000857.1, on the reverse strand, counting down.
ATAATGGGATCATTTCCTGGGTAGACATTTGCTGAATGTTTTCCAGGTATAATCATTGTATTTGGCATCTTAAACTTGGCAGTGAAGGGCATGAAGCTATATTTGATGGACAGTTCATCTGTGCAGGAAGATCACACTCATAAGAAGAAACTATGATACTGGTTAGAAAGCGAGAGCCAGGAAGGAAGTTTTAGGTAAACTAAGGACAGCAGAGAAAAGACAGGTCTTCTTAGGGGTTGTAATGATACTTGAGGCTTCTATTTTTCTTTTCTTTCTTTCTTTCTTTTTTTTTTTGCTTATTCTTTTTCCAGTGCATATGTCATTTTTCAGTAAACAGGAAAAGTAGGTAAAGCAAGCACAAATTTGTATCTCTGGCTAGTGTATGTTGGAGGGGGTCAGCAAACTTTTATTGCCTATGTATATGTGCTATGTACTGCATAACATGATGGTGCTCATTCTGTGAACAAGGAGAAACAGGTCATGAAGACTTGGGAAAAAGAATTGTTCATGTAACAGTGATCTCCATGGTTTTGAATCATTTTAGAGAAAAATAATACACTTGGGTGCATAGTCTACTTCAGGCAAAGAGGCTTCTATGGATGCACTGACATTTACCACCCTCTATCCTGCTTGACTGTCTGTAAAGAGTTAAAAAGTGGGAGGAGCAGCGAATGCCTGGGAAACTCTGCAGACAAATTCTTGAGTTGGAAATGCACATTACTAAATTCTTTAATACAAAAAAATGATGCTTTAAATTGTACTTTGGACATGATGTCCACTCTTTTGGCTCAACAAACAAACCCAAAATTGTTTTTAGCTTTCTTCTCTGGCATTCACAAGGTTTTGCCTAAAATCCTTGGAGATTTGCTGAAAAAGACTTATTTATGTGTGTTCCGAAGAGCATGCCAAAATCCTGCTGCTTCGTGTTTTCCAGATTCCTCTAAATTAAAAAGCTAGTGCATGCAAGGGGGGTAAAATGTTGGGTTAGTTATTGTGCACAGTAAATGGGTTTATTTCCAAGAAGAGAACAGTGAGAATGGTGTGATAGGTGAAAACTGAGCTGGAGGAGTCTGGCCTCTGCAGAACCAGGAGTCTATTTTGTTCTTTACCAAGTCCCTTCCTCTACTGAGTGAAAAGTCATCCACACATGAAAGTGTACCAATTTTAAGCATTCACTTCGGTGATTTTACTGAGTTCTATCAAAATAGCTCAAACTACTTACTTCACCCACAAAAAATAAAAAATAAAACATTGCAATGTCAAAATAAAAATGATTTATTAAATCAGGAAGTTCCAGATACTTTGCAACGCAAATGAATAGTCAGGATCAAAAGAATGAATGTTTGTGCATAAATACTTGAAAAAAACACACTAAGCCTGAGTGTTGTGTTCTCCAGAAGAATTTCGTTCATCAAAAACAAGTATCATACAAACATATAACAATGTGATCATTTTATACATTGAGTTCATTGATTGGAATACTATTTATACTGTGATGCAGATTAGTATCAAATATCTAAACTGCATTTGAATCTAGAAAAGTGTTGTATAAATAGTTTTCTGAAGTGCACACAGAGAGAAAAAAATTCATAACTTTTGTTTAGTTTCACTGTAATGCCAGTGACAGATCCTTGGAAGCAAAGATCTGTTTTGCATCCACATTTTCTTGCAAGAAAGTTGAAATCCCTCATGCCCTCCCCAGAGCCTGGATCTGATGGCCCAACTGCTATGATGGATAGTTCCTTTGGTAACAAAATTTCCCCAGTGTTTATCTGATATAACCACTCTCCTAATCACTACACTTATTTATTTATTTACATGTGATTATGAATATATCTCACATGAGAAAGAATTGGGTAGAGGAAAAATAAGTTTTCAAAGTGGAGAAAAACCAGAGACTGCTTATTTATATTCTCTGCCATGGTCCTATTGCCCAGCAGCCAAATGTGAGTCCTAGGGCAGGGACGAGTCAGCAGCAAGGCCTCAGATGCTTCTAGAATTGTAGTCATTGACATTGTGTATTAAAATCAGAATTACCTGACAGAATATGATGCAAGTAACGATACAATAACGAGAACAGTCTTGGTTTGTAGTACAGTCCTCAGTCCTTTCAGAGTAGCCACGACTTTGAGGACAAGGGAAAATCACTCCCAAAGACTTTTCCCTCACCATTACATCATTACCCTCCATAATAAAGACAGGGGTAAATCCTTTCTGAGGTAAGTAGTAATGAGGTACAGAAGAGGTAAAGACTCAGTAGAATATTAACGAAAACCAACACTAGTTTGAATATTCTTTACATATAATTGAGGAGATACAGAGGAGATGGCAGGTAATGAAGGAAAGAAGTTTCCCTTTTCAAAACTAAAGATTATAGTTGCTAAATGCAGGCATGGTAACTTATGGCACAAAAATTTCAATGTTGGTTACAGACCAGCCACTCTGGCTGAGCCCAGTGTCCTTAAGCTTGGCTGTTCTGGACTCGTCTGCACCACCTACTGGCCAAAACATCCCGGAGGTTGTTTCTGATTGGCCCTTCCTCAGGAGGAAACACCCTTCTCCTCAGACCCAGGTTACCATCTTTCCTGTCTTCTTGGTATAAATATTTAATTATTCCCCTGGTTCTATTTTTCAGATCTCTCCTGGGTCCTTTTGGTACAGAAAATATTTTTTCTTTCCACTTAAAGTCTCTCCTCTCATAATCTACCCATTACAACAAAACAACCCTCCCTGGGCTCTATATCCTCATCGACAGGAAGTCTTCTTTCTGTTCTTGACAGCCCAACTCTGATCCCACACATTCCAGTTTGGTTTATTTCTGCCCCTCCATAGATCTCTCTCTCTGGGAAAGTTCTGTCTTCTGACTCCAGTGGCCACATAATAGTCATTCTTAGGTCACTCTCTTCTTAAACATTCTTCCTCAGAGTTCCGTCCTTATTCTCCTCCATGTGTCCCTCTTCTCTCCTTGACTTTGCTCATTGGATATGCTCAAGCTTTTTATTTTTCTCTACACATGTGTTATGGCTTGCATTCATGTGTCCTTTCAAAGTTTCATGGGAATGAGGTGGGGCTATTTTAGAGGTGACTGAATCTAGATAGTATGATGCTTGGATTAAGGGCATGTGATTATTAAACCACTACACCTGTGTGATTGGGTTGACAGTGCCCTCATCTCAGTAGTCTTAATAAGATAAAAGAAAGTTGCTGTTAAGGTCTCATGTTGCTTTTGCTGCTTCCACTGCCATGAACTGTTGCCTCTCTGTCACTCTGTCCTTGGAGCCAGATGATTATGGACTTAAGTTTCCACAAACCGTGAGCCACATAAACCTTTTCCCTTTTAACTTTGGGTGTTGGGTATTTTTGTTTTAGTCACAAGAGAAAATCAACACAGTATGCTCCCAAATGATCTTACTGAGCTAAGTCTTTTGTTGTCTATCAGCCAGTGACCTCAGTTTCCACCAGGAACCCGAGACCCACAGTTGCATGTTGGCATCCCTTTCACGTGCTCTGGAGCTCTCACAGGTGCCTAAGGAGGGAAGTGTCAAACAAAACTGGCTTTCCCCTGTCAGCCCCTCTCCTCCTGCATGCTCATCCAGTGCTTGCTTATCCTCTCCACGGGATCACACTCACCCTTCATGCTGCTTCATAGAGCAGCCTACCAGGCAATAAAATGGCTTGAAGACTGAATTCTATAGCTGGACACGGTGGCAAATTCCTGTAATCCCAGCCACTTGAGAAGCTGAGGCAAGAGGATCACAAATTCAAGACCAGCCTGGGCAGCTTAGTGAGACTCTGTCAAAATAGAATTTTGAAAGGGCGTGGGGTGTAGCTAGAGCTCACTCCCCAATAAGGAAAAAGAAAAGAATATTGCCTGCTTGCTTCCTCTCCCAATAGCCCGAGATCTGTAAGAGATGAAAGAGTAGTGCTGGTTGCTCTGAATAAACCTCTTTACTCTTAAAGAAAGCTTGCATGTGATGAGGCCCCATGATAATCTTGGCCATATTCCTCTTCTTACAAATTATCTAATGTCCCTATGTGCTTCTCAGGTCATCACCTCTGGATTGCAGCTTGCTCTTTCGTCTGTCACAACACCTGTAACTCCTTTTGTTCTTGGCTAATCTCTACCCATCTCTTAAATCCTATCTCATTTTTGTATGGTCAATATACAGAGACTTCAGTTCAAGCACAATCCATACTTGTTAGCTGAATGAATAAAACTCTTTGTTGAGCAAATTTTGTTAGAAATTAGAAAGCACAGGAAGAAATTTATGTGAGGGGTCAGAAAAGTTAAAACAAAAATTTAAGTTGTGTGTAAACAATTATCTAAGAAAAGTCATAGTGCAAAATTGCAAATGTAGGTAAGTGCAAAATGTAATGGGGAAGAAGAGCTGATAGGTAACAAGACATTTTAGGTTCTCTCTTGCTGGTAGCTTGATCTGGCCTTCCTCATTAAACAGAGCATTGGCTGGACTGAATGGGCAGTGAACTCTAGTTGTGATCCCAGTAGCCTCACCACAACCATTAGGTTCCCAAAAGAAGTGGGGTGAATGTGGTTTACAAATCTGGCAGAAGAGAAAGTATCCCTGATGAGTTTCTTGATGAACTAATCTACCATGTACTTAACCCTTGGTTGCATGAGTTTTAGACATGGTGTCCAATTTATTGTCCAAAGAATCAAAAAAGATCCTGCTCATAATCATGCTGGAGTAACAGGTAAAAACCAAGGCTGCCTTGGGAGAATCACCATGCGGGTCACTGCAGTGAGGAGGAAAGATGAGTTGAAAGAGACTTCTGGATGGGGAGAAACAACAAGGCAGAAGTGAAGACTAGGCAGAGGCATGGGTGGGGGTGGTGATGAGAAAGGAAAGAAGCCATGGAAAAGGATCCAGGGTCTCTTTCCCAAGCTAGCTGTTGCAGGCGACCCCAATATTACTTAAAGGGTTAGTAGAAGGAAATGGAAGACCATTCCCTGGAGACCCAGTCATATCTGTAGAGATTGTTCTTGCCTAAAAATAACGAATTCCTTCACTGTGAATTACACACCATCCAGAGGTTCCTGTGTGTGACTTCCTTATAAAAAATTCTGAATTGCCTTAGAGTTTTCAGATAGCACATCCTGGTTACCCTGAACAAGAGATAGATTAATGCAAAGAAAGAAGCCCTGAAGTAGGGGAGGTGATGCTTTTCACTACTACTTAGCTGTTTATTTCTAGCTGTGCTGTAGGACTCCTCTTTGGAAGACGCTAAAGGAAAGATGCGTGGATGGTACACACAGAAGCTGCTCTGGAGTGTGCAGAGAGGAGCTTGAACCTCCGTGATGGCTTTGAGTACTACAGAACAGAAGTCTTGTGAGGGGAAGCTGCAGAAAAGGGAACTAAGGGAATCATGTGTTCTTTAGAAAGACTCAAGGAAGCAGTGAAGGGAAGCAGGCAGGTAAATTAAAAGTAAACCAGACCTGTGGACACTTGAGTCTTTGTAGCTCAAGAGGATTCTGATGGTGATGACAAGGTGGGTCGGGGCTGGAGCAAGGGTGCCCGTCCATGGGGACCTATGTGCTTCATCTAGAGGAAGATTTTTTGTGGCTATGCAGGGATGCAAGGTTTTGAATTGCGAGTGATCATGACCATGTCAGGAAACAGCGAGTGGCCCAGAAGGAGATGAAGAGCCCAGGGCGGACCCCGGACACTGCCCATGTGGGCTTTGCCAGGCTCAGCCCCTCAGGGAGGACTTGGGTCCCCTGGACTTCTCCAGTACCTGGGCGGGGCTAGCCTTCCACAGAGGCTTGACTGTGTCTTTATCGGTGAGTTAGCTGTCTATGGTTTCATTTACTGACAGAAATTTTAAATGGAAAATTCCAGAAGTAAATAGTACATGAGTTTTCAATAACCTTTACTATAGCATTCTGTCATAATTGTTGTGTTCTCTTACTAATTATTGCATAATTGTTCTATTTCATTATTAATTACTGTTGTCTGTTTCTGTACCTGACTTACAAATTAAACTACCATAGGTATGTATATGTAAGAAAGCACCATAGTGTGTTTAAATTTTGGCACTATGGACAATTTCTGGGGCCTACCAGGGGTCTCAGAATGGGTCTCCTGTGGATAAGGGAGGATTGCAAAAAAAGTGATTTTTCTTTTCAAATTGAAAGAATCTGTCATATAGTAGAGAGACATTTTGGGATAGAGTTTGGCCACATTTATTTCACTGGAGGTCAACAGAAAGACACGAAATGCCTTCCATATATCTGATACATAAAATGAAGCACGTTAATGATTAAGGGAAGCCGGGTGCACTGATGGCACAGGCCTCTAATCTCAGCACACAGGGAGGATGAGGAGAAAGGATTAAGCTTGAGCCCAGCCTGGGCAATTTAGGAATTTAGGGGGAAACCCTTCAGCACATTTTAAAAAGGGTGGAAATGTAGCTGAATGTGAGGGTCCTAGGTTCAATCCCATTACAGAAAAAGTGAGAAAATGACAGTGGAATATCTTAATCTGGTAAATATTATTCCACATATGCTGCTTTATTTGATATAAAAGGTCAAGTTGTGGACTCAAGATTGAAACCAACCTCTGTGCCTCCCTCTCCCCAAAATAAATGGAATAGTTGCAACCCAATGGCTACTTTTCCTTGGTTACCACCTTTCTTCTGGAAATCCACATTCCGCTCCACAGCCTCGGCGCATGAGGCCCGGGTGGCCCCACACCCTCCTCTCTGTTCACCCTACCCTGGTGTGTCCTTCTGTTCACCCTACCCTGCTGTGTCCTTCTCAGCACCCTCTTTGCTCTTGTGGTTCAGATACCACTGGCGTGCTCATGGCTTTAGCACAGTGCCCTGCCTGACTTTCCTTGGACTCTGCTCTGTGTGCACAGGGCTGCTGCACACCACACCAGCAGTCAGACCGTCCCCTCATGTCCAGCTCTGCCAGTGCCAACCTCTTCAAGGGCCCCAGACAAACCACCAGTGGGAACCCTACCATGTATTCCACAGGCACGTGGGTCGGGTCCTGGGAGCCTCTCTGCCCCACCCCTCTCTGGCTTCCGGGGTGTCTGCACGGCCTCTCTGCTTCCGTCCCTCTGCCGCCACCACCCCTGGCTGAGGTCTCCGTCCCTGAACCTTGACATGTTTCGGGGGTTGTTCTTACGGTCTCGTCCGCCCCAAGTTCATCTCATTCAGTTCACCCCACTTTCAGAAGAGGACTGCTCAGAGACTGCTTTGAAAGTTTAAATTTCCTCTCTGGCCCTGAAACTTGACTAGTTCAAGGTTAAAATCTGGCTCAAAGTGAGATCTACCTTTATTCTTCATGATGCTTTGGGCCCAAAATACAACTGCAGGGATGAGAACTTGCACATTTGTTGTGTGTCGCGGGTCCCTCTCATCCGGGAAACCTCCCCTCCCCCACCCCCTCACCACCCTTCTCTTCCGCTTCCTTTGGACACCAGAGGCCTAGACAAATTCGGCACAGTCAGAACGGCTCTCTCTCACTGCAAGACAGTTTCTCCAGAGGAATCGGTCCAGGAGTTGCCGCGCCATTCTCTCGGTGATTCCCACTCATCGCCATGTTGTTTGAGTTTTTGCTTCATGAGCATTGTGTGTTTTCCTTCTTGATTAAATATTTTGACAATAGCCATTCTATCTCAGCTCCTTCACCACACACCTACTACAGTTCTAAAGAAAACATTTCTGTGGCTTACCCGAGCCCAGCCTTTGTGCTGCTCACAGCAAAAGCAAACAAACAAAACTCACTGTCATTTCCACAGAGATAGAGATTTATTAAACTGAGGGATGTGTGAAGTGTGTGGACAGCGCGGTGCCTTTGGAAGAACTGTGAAGCGTCCATGTGAAATTTTGGAGAGCAGACTTGTTTTGTAAGGTTCTTAAATTTCCATGCAGCAGTTCATTTATCTCAGAAAATATGTAGATAGATTTACTCGGTATTCCGGGAAGAGCCAGTCTTTTCAATGGGATAACATATGTGCGAGTGTTTTGTAAGCTGAAAGCCCTCTAAACAGATGGAATTTATTGCTGTTAATAATAAAATTTCCTAACATTAGGCAATAACTTGAGAGAAAAATAGAATAGAGTGAATGATTATGTAATTTAATTCAAATAAGCAAGGACTCAGCTTTGCTGGAGAAGTGGACAGTAATGTGTTTTCTCACTCTTTTTTTTTTTTTCTTTTTTCACCCCAACTCTCCCTTCTGGGAAAGACAAATCTTGCCAACACTCATGATCTGGGAGAGAGCAGTGTATTTGTTATCAGTGCGTATCTGTTTCACTGCGTGCTGCCGATGGCTGGAACACATTACTGTGGCCCGTTGGCAACCAACCCTCTGTTCCCATATTTCGGGAAGCTGAGAATTGCATGAAATGGACAAAATAAATTGTAGGGGACCACTCTATTTTTTATTCACTGTTTAAAAAGTTGAAGTTAGTTGTTTGCTTAATACTCCAAGCTGATGAGGCGTTTCATTATCTTAGCACTAATACACTTTAGAAAATGGAATCATTAGAGAACAGAAGTCATTGAAATGTAAACATGTGAATAATTCACACTTACAACTGGTGTTAAATAAAAGGTTTTAATCTAGACAGAGATCTGACAATAAATATTCATTTCTAATTTCCAATGAGTAAACTTTATCTCTCTTTAAAAGCCTTTTCACTTGATTTTTTTTCTCTCTGGAAGATAATGACAAATTTGACATGGGCACGTTGGGAATAAAATTTCCCCCTGGTCAACACACGCATGAAAAGTTATTATGAAAATCAAAATTTGAAATAATTGCAAACACTGTAATTAGTAGCCATTTTAGGATTCTTGTGTACTATTACCCACATGGCTTACCTTCCTTGTGCCATTCTCCTAGGGGATGTGACAGGGAAGAGGAAGAAAGGAATTGGCTCTTAACATGCACAACGGGCTGGATGTTTGCCAGGCTGGTTAGAGGCTGCCGCAGAGACTGAGCTTGGCTTTTATTTGACCAGCCAATGCCCATACAGGGGTTACACAGAGTAAGTGAATGCAGCCCATGACACAGAAGTACTTGAGAGACACCCACTCATTTCCACGTCAGGCCGAGTTGTATTTCCAAGGATGTGGAGACTGCCACCATGCCCGTTGGCATGTCCTTCTCTAGCACATGCAATACCCATGTTGTCCTTGCTCCTTTGTCCTTTGATAGGCATGGTGGGAGAGAGCTTGCTCTTCTGTTTATTCATTTTTAAACATGACTTTCTTGAAGTATAATTTGTACACCATAAAATCTACCCTTTGAATGTGCATGACACAAATGTTTACTCAACACTTACAGAATCATGTAGCCATCGCTACGGCCTAATGTTAGTTCATTTCTTTCATCTCAGAAAGGAGCCTTGTGACCATCTGAGGTTGTCTTTTCTTCCACCGGCTCTTTCAATGTCTTTGTACATTCAGTGGCTTTCAGAATGTCTTTGTTGGTGTTCGTACTCACATGTAAATGTCAGACAAGTGAATCAGTGTGTTGAAGTCAGATCTGCACTCTCATGTACATTGCATCAATATCTACAATAGTCAAGAAATGGAAGTAACCTATATGTTCATTGAGGAGTGAACGAATAAAGGTAATGTGGTAACTATACACAATGGAATACTGTTCAACCATATAAAAGATGATATCTGTCATTTTTGAAAACATGATGGAACTGGAAATTCTTGTGTTAAATAAATAAGCCAGGCACAGAAAGACAAGTACTGCACAAGCTCACTCATGTTTGGAATCTAAAGAAGTTGATGTCATAGAAGTTGAAATTAGAGTGGTGGTTACCGGGAGCTGAGAGATGCAGTGAGTAGGAATAGCAGAGGTTAGTCAGTGAGTACTAAATTACAAGTAGATGGGAACTAATTGTAAGTTGACTATAGAAGACAATGTTCTATACATTTCAAAGAGCTAAAAGGCAGGTTTTTTTTTTGAAAATTGAAGAGACAGATAAATGTATCCCTAGACACTACAAGAAATATGTGTAATGGCTTGTGTTTAGATGTTTCCCAAAGCCTCACACGATCAGAGGAGGAGTTTTGGAGGGAGCTGGATCTAGAGTGTGTGACACTGGCAGTGATTCGTGGTGCAGTGCTAGGATAATGGCACTAGATTAAGGGTGTGTGTGCTACTCACCCTGAATAGCCTGGATAAGGTAAAAAGGGCAGAAAGACACCATTAGGGTTCCTTGTTGCTTTTACTTCGCTACTTTCTGCCCACCATAAGCCAGTTCTCCTCTGTGAAGCCTGTTTTCCAGGCCACCCTGCCTTGGAGCAAGCTAATGGTGGACTGAAATCTCTGCAAGCTGTGAACCTGATAAACCTTCCCTGCTTTAACTTTGGATGTCAGGTATTTTGTCTCAACAATGAGAAAAGTGACTGGGGCATTATGGCTGTATTGAAACATCACATAATACACCATAAATATGTACAATTTTATGTCTTTATGTAGCCAATAATAAATGTAAATTTTAAAAAATTCTTAGATGAATGAATTTGAATATGAGAAATTCAATTATGGGTGGAGGATTTCAGAATGGCAGAGCTGAAATGTACCACTGCCACTCATATAGTTTAAACTTTTCATTTTATAATTGAGGAAACTAGGTTATACTATGTGGTTAATGAGGGTCAACTCCAGGCTGAGAGTCAAGGTCGGATGGAGGAGGCTTCTCAACATGAAAGGAGGCACCGGGTTCTAACAGAACATGAAGTCCAGCCCTGAGAGTAATTCACACACAGCTGTTACTTCCAGTGCTGTCCTGTGGTTCAGCCAGCTCTCTTGGTTCCTTCCCATGGGGAAAGTGTTGTGCCATGGCTGATTTGGGGATTCTTTGCCTCTGGCGGGATGTGAAGTTGGCATCCATCACTCCCTGTTTTATCCCCTTTCCTATCCTCTGCTATTTCCTCTTGGTTATATCTTAGTTTCTTGCCTTTTTAAACTCTCGAAATAGAGTTCCCTCTGCCCTTGGACAGGCTTTTCTGGGTCACTCACACTTCCCAGATGACAACCCTGCTGAGGAGTGACTCCCATACCCCTGGATCACTATTGGGCAGGCCGATGTTTACCCCAGATTTAGGAGAGGAACATCACATTCATCTTCTTGGGGTCTTTCTTACTCCAGCAGATGATGGATGGTCAGTATGGTCTAAAGTATGTTTTCACTGTTTGAACCATAGAATTTTTCTAATCAAAACTACACAGACTTTCCAAAACAATTTGTTTCCTAATATGCAAACTTTTGCTCATATTTCAATACTGGATGATAAACAGATACAATTTCCCAGAACATCTCCAAATGAGCTATTTACAAGGACTCCTTTAAGGACCCATATGTTATTATAAAGAACTAAGATATTTCAGACCAGTGGATCAAATCCTCACACAATTATCTTGTTTGAATTCTGCTGTTAAATCAGTTATGATTCACTTTAAGAGGATAAGCATAAAGCATAAAATAAAAAAAGAACTTTTGATTTAAAACTCAGTCATCAAAATCACCTCCACTAAATTCTCCACTGATAGTTAATTTTGGTAACAAAACATGTTTGATGTTAATCTTTTTTTTTTTTTTTTTCTGAGACAGGGTCTCGCTTTGTAGTTCAGGCTGGCCCTCAGCTCACTATGTAGCCCAGGCAAGCCTCGAACTCAGCAATACTCCTGCCTCTGCCTCCCGAGTGCTGGGATTACAGGTATGAGCCACCACACCCAGCGCTTTTGTATGTGGTATTAATGGCTGGTGGGCATGAGGCACCACACCCAGCTTTGTATGTGGTTACCAGGGATCGAACTCAGGACCTTGTGCTTGCGAGGCAGGCACCGGAACCACTGAGCTAAATCTCTGGCCCTTTGATGTTAATCTTTATGTTAAAATCTAGGTTATGTCTCATCAAGCCAAGAAAATATATAACAAAAGTGTGTTAATTCTAAATAAATATATCAACCAATAGAATTATTACATGTTGGCCATAATTGGCTAAGACTAATGGAAAAGAAATTCTCTTTAAAACATAGTTTCTAAGAAAAATTCTAAGAAGGATAATAGAGAACCAAAAGGAGAAATCTACAGAATTTTGCAAAGAAAGACACAATAGGACCTGAATAAAGAGAGAGACTATGTTCTGGGGTGGAGAGATTGAATAGGTCATTATTACAGATAAGCTTTTTTCTTTTTTTTTTTTTTTAAAGACAGGGTCTCGCTTTGTAGTTCAGGCTGGCTCTGAGCTCACTATGTAGTCCAGGCAAGCCTCGAACTCAGCAATCCTCCTGTCTCTGCCTCCCGAGTGCTGGGATTACAGGCGTGAGCCACCATGCCCCAGCACTGTGGTATGTGGTATTGATCGCTGGTGGGCATGAGTCTCCACACCCAGCATTGTATGTGGTTACCGGGGATTGAACTCAGGATCTTGCGCTTGCAAGGCAGGCGTCGGAACCACTGAGCTAATCCTCTGGCCCCAGCTTTTGTTTTCTTAATTTATACAGTGATAAAAATTTTAAAGCACAGTCTATTCCATCCATATTTAAAGATCTGTCAGACTTTGGGATATGGATTCTGACTCTTCTCAAGATGCTTCCAGGTGAATTAAATAAAATGGTAAAGGATAAGAAAACTACAAATAACAAAAATTAGGTGACAAATAAACACTTATTGAGCCACAAAATATGAGTGGCTGTGGCCAAACTGCCCCTGGCAGATTCAGGTCAACTGTGAGGCTAGGGTGCAGATGGTGTGACTGGCTGTTTGTTGTGATCTGGGAAACTTAAGACAGTCCCCAAGGCAAACATGTCCCTCTGGATGTTCAGATCCAGCTACAACTGGCCAGGCTAGTTTCTCCAGGACTTAGAGCAGCTGGTGAGGGCATAAATGACCATGTTTGTGGGTACAGGAGCACCAGTGCTCTGGGACAGTTCAGCCAGTGGGCATCTCAGAGGAGACCTGTGGAGGAATCCAGAGGCTGGAGCCCTTGTTCTGAGGAGGATGCCAGAACCAGAAGCTATAATGCGTAAGGCAGGTTAGAGAGAGGCAGAGAGGTCAGGCAGCTGGGAGGAAGGTACCAAGGGTGCCTTGTCCAGTGAGTGTCCTCACACCCAAAGCAGCCATATGTCAGGAGGGCGCCATCTTGAAAATCAGACCAGCATCAGCCTGAGGAGCATAGAATGAGAACAGTAACATCTCAGGTCACAAACGGTGACCCCAGTACAGTTAGCTACTCAGCCACCACATTCTGAAGCCATTCACAATAATGACAGAGCCTCAACACAGGCACAAGGACCCTGCTAGCTCCCTGTGGAAGTCACATTCAGTGCATCATGTTTCTAATAGGCCGGAAGACAGCATCTCATTTAAATAATTCAGCTATGGGGAACCTAAAGGGAATATGATTGCACTCCTTCACAAGAGACATGAAAATAAATTCAATAGTATTGTGATACATAATGGTGACACAAAAGACAGATATGATTCAAGCATTATTTGAAATTAGCTACACTTAAGGAAATAGCTGCCACTTTGAAATAACTTCATAAAACAGGATTTTTAGATCTGAAATGAAAGAACAAAAAGAGAATAGAAGATAAGAAATGGTAGATCTCAGGGAGGATTTTGAGAAAGACAGGAAATTTTCAAAAATGAAGATTTAATTGTAAGAAATATAATAATGAATGTAGATATAGATTGTTCAGAAATGGAACAGAGTCCAGAAGGGGAAAAATGTAAAGAAAACCTAATGGAAATTCAAAAAGATAAAAAAGTCTTTAAAAGAAATGATAAAGAAGAAACTATTCAAAAGAGATCCAAAATGCACTTAACTGCAATCTCCAAGGATGAAAACTAAAGCAAAAGAACAAAACAAAATGTAAATTATGATTTAGTAAAACTTCTTGAGATAAAAGAAGACTCTACATACTAAAAAAGACATACATACTCAAACTGACCCAGAGTAGAAATCCCCTAGATATATCCTAGTAAGTATGGTGCACTTCAAAGATAAGGAAGCCATTATTTGTGAATCCAGGAAAAATGTCCAAATAACTTATAAGGGAAAAAAATGAGACTGTCATCAACCTTGTTGGCAGGAATATTTTATGCAAAAAGCGTGATTTTAAAGATTATCAAGAAAAGAATATGTGACTAAAGGATTTCATCTCCATCCCAGCTTCCCTGCAATGATAAAGATTAGATGTAAACTGTAGCAAATATTCCAGAACTTCAGAGCAAATGTTTCTGTGAGTCTTTCCCAGGGGTTTAATCTGGGAGTGAACCTCTGACAATCATAATATGATGAGAAAACCTTCAATATAAATTGATGTAGAAGTCATTGGATATATTTAACTGCATAACTGAAAATATAATATGAGAACATGAGTGACAAAATATTATGTGTTGTGTGCTCTACAAGGTAGAAATGATGTAAGACAAAAAACTTGCAAGAAAAAATAGAATCATAAGAAGAAAGTTCCTGAAGGTCCTATAGGTATTAGCTAAGAGTGGAATAATATTTTGCAGCAGTCTTGAGAATCCTGTGTATATTAGGTGCATAAATATGAGGACAAATAATTGTGTCTGATAATTTGGTGATGGGAGAAAGGGAAAAGAGAAGGTAAAGTTCATGTTTGTTTTTGTAGAACAAAACTGTTCTCAGCCAGGATCTTAACAAATATTCAGCCATTTAGAAAATGATTGCTTTTCTACCACCATTCCTGTGGGTGGTACTAGCCATTTAGGAGCTTAGATGCTTAATAGATGTCATGTTTTTTTCTCATCGATATTTTAGGATCTAAGTCTCTTGCCAAATCTGGGTTGAGATTGCCAGTCAACCTAATGAAAGAGGATAATAAAGCTATCAAGCAGGAGTATTAATAACAAAAGAAATGCTAGAAGAAATTCTAAGCCTTCTAAATACCAAAATAAATAAGAGAGTATGAATGAAAAGGTCTTAGCAGTAGAAGACTTTGTATAGGTACGTGCCACTATCATAACATCTACAAATACTTGTCTAAGTACACATAAGGACATCTATCCATAATATTACATGAAATGATACAAAGGAACTAATGTAAACTATAGTCTTGTATCAGTAAGTACAGAAAATTTTAATCCATTGATTTTAAATGGTGTCTGATGGTCTGACAAAGCAAATCACAACTCAAAGCTGTATTCAAGAGGTACATTTAATGCAAAGTAATTGACAAAGAAAAATAAGAGGGTGGGTAAAAATGCAAACACTAGTAGAAAGAAAGCAGGTGTTGCTGTTTTTAACAATAGACAAAGAAGGACTCAAACCAATAAGCATTATACGAAGAAAAATAAAAAAGATACTTTATAATGCTCAAGGCCATAATTAACTTTACATAATTAACTTTACTATTTTACTAGCTAAATGCAATAAATTAGAGAGTAATAAGAAAATAAACAGATACTTCTACACAAAAAACAATTATCTATTAAACAAGTTTTGTGTCATAGGGGAAATAAACAAAAATTGCAGAATTTCTAAAATTATTAAAAGACAACCAGAACATCAGAATTTATGAGGTACAGCTAAAGTGAAGTTCATAAGGGAAATTATACCATTATTGTAGTACATGTATTTCCAGAAATGAAAATAAACAAATTTACATGTGAAACTCAAAAAGCTAGAGAAAAGCCAGCTGAGCTACAATGAAGAGAAAAGATACAGAGTTCTCCTTATGCTTGGGTGTGGTTTAAGCAGCAAGAAAAGTACTTTTGTGTTGGAGATTTGTCAGGATCTGTAGTGGGGACATGCATATGTTAGATGATAGTCCCTTTTCTTTTATAGATACTGATGTACTTTGAATTTCTATGTTTTCTGTAGTCAGTTGTAGAACATTCAGAATTTTGTTTAAAAAATTGTTTATTTTTTTAAAAAAAGCTTAAAATGTAAAATTCACCAGCTCAAAGTTATGCACTGTATTGTTTCCAAGAGTTGGTATCTCAAATGTAGTTGTGCGGTTTTATGATTTCTAAGGGTTCTTGTCTCCTTTCTTTTTACTAGAGCAGACTTAAATCATCCTGGCTATTTTATTGATCTTTTCTAAGAACACTTCTGTCTCTGTTGTTCAAATCCTCTTTGTGTGCTGACATATTTTATACCTTCTCAATTACTTAACTTTCCCTTTTTTGTGTTGTGAAAATTACGTATAGAGAAGTGGAGGAAAAGCACATATAAATGTACTTACACTGTAACAAGATACTAACTAGAACCTCCAAGCAGCCAGAATTTCCTTTGCAGCCAGAATTTCCTATGCATTCCTCGGGAACTCAACCTCTTCCCCCCTGCAGAGGCCACCACTTCTCTTGCTTTTGTGACAGGAATTTCCTTGCTTGTGTCTGGGTCTCTGGAAAATACTGTTTAGTTATCCCTGAGTTTCATGTTTTGAAGTTTGGAATCACACTGAATGTCTTCTTTTTATTCCTGTTTACTTCCCTCAACAATGTGTAGACTGTGTCCATTCTGGGTGTTTAACTCTTCTTGGTGTCTTTCTGAGATTATGCACTTTTCCACCGTAAAAATCCCTAGTTATCTGTTCTCCTACTGATGGACATTTGTGGTTTTTTTTTTTTTTTTTTTTTGGTACTAAATATAGTACAGCTGTGCACATTGTTAGACTTTTTCCTGATAGTGCATGATTCTCTCTAGGGTGTACCTAAGAGGAAGTTGGGCATTGTTTATATTTGGATTTAATAAATAACACGAAATTGGTTTTCAGTTACCCCCCCCCCCCAGAGATGGGCTCTGTATCTGGATCTCTGTCTCCCTTAACCTTGGGGCCCCCAAACCGTCAAACTTCTGAGGATAAAAGTCATATTGGAACTCTGGGGCTTGGCTTGCTCTCTGAATTCTCTTTTTCCTTAGATTTTGCATTGTGCTTCCTTACAGCATAGATAACTTTTTCACCCATTTATGAGTATTAAAGTTATACATTATTTTTAGTTGCTTTTAGTGGAAGTATTGGGCCCCAAAACTTAGTATGTGATACTAGAAATGTGAGCGTCTGCTTTTTGAAAGTACTAATTACTTCTTTATATTTACTTGAGGTTTTTTTTTTTTTAGTTATTTTTCTAACTTCTTGCATTGAGAACTTAATTTACTTTGTCTTTCTTATTTTCTGAAAGTGCATTCAAAGCTCCAGATTTTCCTTTGAGGACAGCTTTGCCCGTGCCCAAGGGTTTTGATATGGAATACTCTCATTATTAAGCATTTTTAATTTCAGTTTTTATTTTCTCTTGCCTTCATAAGTTATTTAGAGGTTCTGTCCCACATTTTTGAGTAGGTTGACATTTTGGGGCCAGCCTTTCGTTCTTCAGTTCTAGTTTTATTGCTGTGGGTTCAGAAAAGCACAGTGGTTTTTGTGCTTTCTACTTTTGTGCAATCTCCGGAGTTTTTTTTATGCACTAAAATAAGGGCATGTGTTCAAATAAATATTTCACAAGTGCTCGAATAGCACATAGATTCTCCATTTGTTGTGGACAAAGTTCTGTTTATAACTTTCCATCCAAGTCAGCCTGGTATTTTAATCATCCTTCTTCCATTCATTTCTCAATTTATAATTTTTAACAATAGCTTAAAATCTCAAACCATGCTACGTACAACTTTCTTCTGCTCTTCTTGTTTTCTAGAAATATATTTTATATGTTTATGTATCTTAATATATAATTTTAATAAATATAATATATCATTCAGTATATGAGAATTTAGACCAATAAGAACTATACTTTTGTGTAAGATATAGTTTAGCTTAAATGTCTGTCTTGATTCTTTTGTCTAATATTAAATTCTAGTTTTCCTAAATGTAATAAGACACTTTCATAATTTGTATTCTTCCATCTTCTATACTTTGTTGGTATAGCCTACAAGAATTTTATTATTTACATAGCACCTTAAAAAAATCATACTAATCTATGGTTGTGTTATAAAAATAATCAGTCATTTTAAAAGTTGTATTTTTTGTGCTGGGCGTGGTGGCTCACGCCTTTAATCCCAGAACTCGGGAGGCAGAGACAGGAGGATTGCTGAGTTTGCGGCGGCTTGCCTGGGCTACATAG
This sequence comes from Thryonomys swinderianus, assembly GCA_004025085.1. Lineage (NCBI taxonomy): Eukaryota > Metazoa > Chordata > Mammalia > Rodentia > Thryonomyidae > Thryonomys > Thryonomys swinderianus. The sequence continues at coordinate 15,885 of PVIC010000857.1, read as the reverse complement.
TGAGCTTAGGGCCAGCCTGAACTACAAAGCGAGACCCTGTCTCAAAAAAAAAAAAAAAGTTGTATTTTTTGATTACTTTCTTACCAGTTCTTACATATATCACCTTTTATTTTTTCTTATTAGATTTATTTTTCAAATTTCCAAGTGTTAATGTTATAGATGGTAAACATTGTTAAGTTGGTAAACATTCTGAGTCATTGGATGTATGTAAATACCCTGATTTTTCCTTTACATGTGACTGATATTTATGCTACACATGAAATTCTAGGAATAGTATTTTCCCCCCTCTGGTTCCTAAAGCATTTCTCCACTATTTTGTAGGATTTAGTTTTGTATCTGAGATAGCAGAGACCAATCTGATTTTGTTCCCTACAGGTAATCTGCCCTTTTCTCCCTGGATCTTTGTAGGGTAAATCTACGCATGAGTCATTTTCCATTTTTCTTGCACAGTCCTTGATAAACTCTTTCAATAGGAAAAAAACAAAGCAGAAAATAAAGCTCAAGTCATTTTCAACACAAGGAGAACTTCATTAATTCTTCTTTTTTTCCTTTCTGTTATGTTGTTTCACCTGAAAATTCTTTCAAGTGGGAGATAGAATTTCTGAATTGGTCCTTATTTTTAAAATTTTCTTTCAGGCTTTTCACCTTAGTCCTTTTAGGTTGACTTTTGGGAAATGCTTTCAACTTTTTAAATTCAATATCTGGCTTTGTCTTTTTATTGAATTTTTCATCCTGAAAATGGTGGTTTTTATATTCATAAATTTTATTAGAACCTATCAAAAATTAATTTATAGGTATTCTATCATTTTTCTGAGCTCATTAATTTTACTTACTTTACCATTTTCTGTTATTTCCATTATTACTTTTCCCTCACTCCTCTGCGATTGGTAGTTCCTAGTACTTTTCTCTAATGTCTGAAGAATATCCATTACTCATCTTTCAGATAAGCTTGTAAGCCAAGTAGTATGGATGACTGCACGTGCTGCCTTCTGAGTGACTGCACATTCTGATGTAAGGAGCCATTGTACTAGAGTTATTAGGGTCTGTGGAGGGCCCTGTCCACTAGAAAATGTGAATGGCGTTGGGCCCTGGGAACTTCCTTCATGGAGGAACATTCATAGCTCTTTGAGGCAGTTTCTAACCTTGCTGGCCATAGACCCCCAACTCTGAGGAAGAGCCCCTTCACTAGAAAGCCCACTTAGGAGAGCCACACTCAGTTCTGAGCATGATGGGCTCTGTGGGACAGCTTTGCGTGCTCAGCTGTGACTAGGCCTATAATGGCCTGAGTTGCAGCGGGGCTGGCACACCTGAATGTAGGAGAATGTACCAGAATGGGCTCAAGATAGCAAGGGTTCTCTCCCTACGGCCTCAAGGCCTCTTCCTCTCTAGGTGCTTCTTCACCAGTGACCCCTTTAGTGATTTCTTCAACAGGGTAGCTGGACTTCTTCCTGTTTGCTGGCACTTGGTATGGTCACAGCCCACCCCAAATGGATGAGGAAGGTGAATATTCAAAGAAGAGAACAGAGGGAGACAGGGATCTCTGGGACTAACTTTGATCAGCCTTTAAGTTGTTCCTAGACTGGCCATTTATAAGCTGATTTTTTAACTTTTGTGGTATTGAGGCATTTGAATTCAGAGAAAGCTTAGTTTTAGAAAGGCCCTATTTGTATATATTTGGAATTTCTTATACTTTAGCTTGTTGAAATTTAGCACTGATCACTTTCTTTGTGGTCTTTGTGTTTTGAGAATTTCCTCTTTATTTGGCCCTGCTGACCCTGTTCCTCAACTCTTTTGATGCTGTAATGAATTTTAAAATGTTTATTCAGTTATTTCAACAGTATTTGGAGAATCATCATATTAAGTCAATTTCAGCCAGTCATAGCAAAAAGAATTCTGTTTTTTTAATTTTAAATAATGAGCATCTATTCATTTAGCAAATTGGAAATACAAACCAAAATCTGAAAATCTGATTTCCATTTTTCTTTGTGTCATTTTATTATTTTCTCTTTTAAAGGAAAGCATTTAATTTTTAAATTTTCATGTATTTTGCTTTCTTATCTATTTCTTTATATGCTTTACTCTTTCCTAAATTCTATCTCTAAATTACACAATTTAATTTTTTATTGTTTTCTGACTTCTCCCATCTTTATCTTTTCATTAACTCTTAGATATTCCTGTTTGACAGCAAGGGTGATGAACACCCATGAAATATGTATTAAGGTTTTTAAAACTTATTTTGGGTTATTCCCCTCCTTAATGGTGTGTATGTCTATGTTGTGTGTATGTGGGATGTGTGTTGGAAGCTTTTGAGATAAAAGCCTGAAGCACAAAACTGACAGTATGGTAGATTTTACTATACTTTCAAAATAATTATTTATTCATGTCAAAGATAAATGCATTAATTTTTACAGAAAAGCAAAATGATTTGTTCTATTTTTGTGAGCCTACTTAGTATGGAATTCTGGTTCTTTCTGTAAAGGTGGCTTTACCAATGCTCAGCTTAACAAAATGTGCCTGGATGTATATCTTTGTCAGAGAATCTTGGGAAGGCACAGTCATGTTTAGATAATGATGTCAAAGTATTGGAAGTGTGTTTAGATCGATGCTTTTGTGTCTGGTCTGCTGGAGAAAATCCCAGAACTCTGCAGATGAGCGCTGATATAAATTTATGTCACCCAGTACCTCGTGACAATCCTAGAGTATGTCTCTTGTCAGCAGCTTAATGATTCTCCCGAACCACATTTGAAATGTTCTCCACTTTTCTTAAATTGTCTTTCTCTTATTGACTAATAAAACCCCATGTATTAAGAATATTAATCTTTGTTCATCTTATTTGCAATCTTTTCCAGATTTATTTGCTTCTTATTTCCAAAGACACTTTAAATCACATTAATGCATATTTGCTTTGTGATGTTTTCATTATTTTGGGTTTTTCACATTTATTTTTTCTACAAATTCACTGGTAGTGAAAAAAACCCAGATCTTATTCATTGTGATGGAATTTATAGCCTAAAGATATAAAAAAATAAAGTCTGAACTTTTAAAATTTTGCGTACTTATATTTTATTTACTTACTGGGTTGTCTGTCAATTTGGGATTTATTTTGTTATGTCACATGCCAATAACCTATGTCAGGTTTTATTTAACAGATGGGTACTTTTCCTCACAAGATTTATTAGATATGGTTATTTGTACATGCATTCCTTTCCTGTGGCTTGTGATTCTCCCCTTAAAATGGAAAACTCATTAGTTAAATAAGACTTTTTGACAGGGAAAGTTTCCTTTTATTGTTCTTTTGTCTTTCAACATTTTCTTAGCTTTTCTTTGCTATTTATCTTTTATATGCATTTGAGAATGACTCTGTCAGGTGTCACAATAATTTCCAGTGAGTCTCTGGTTGTATTTGTGCTGGCCTTTTAAATTAATTGGGAAAACTATCTTTATTGTGTTCAGCCTTCCCGTTAATGACTATGTCATCTTTCTATAAAAATATTAATGTCACTCAGGAAATACCTGTGGTTTTCCTGTTGCAAATTTAGTATGATTCTTTTTATGATAGTCTATTTGTTCTTGTGAAAGTAACTATCTGCCATTAAATATTTTCGTAAGTTAGAATTTTTTATGTTTAACTTTTTTTGACAACTTAGTACTCATGTTATTTCTAAGATTTTCTGTGTATGTGGTGGTATTACTTCCAAGGAATGATTTGATCATTGACAATCATTCCTTGTTACATTTCATATGTTAGCACTTTGGGAAAGTCAGAATGTTAAGCAGTCATAGTGATATCTTTTCCTTACACCTGAAATTAACAAGTAGTCAATATTTTTACAAAGCTTCAATTTTGTTATCTGAAATAATGATGATGTTTATTATGTATCTGGTCACATAGTGAAGAAGCTGAGGTAATGAAATCAATGCAGAACACTGTCAAAATGTAAACTGACCATATTAGTTGTTAAGATGGACTAATTTTAACAATGTAAAGACCAAGAACTACCAAGAATGTAATTCATTTCCCCCAAAATTATCTCTTTCTACACTTTATGGATAAGCTACAGATTAGTGTTAACTCCTAAAGGAAGCTCCTTTCTTCTCTGTTAACTGTTCACCAGCGGAATGATTTTTAGCAGACACAGAAAACCAATTCAGGAATCATAAATGGTTTTGGTTTTTTAATTTTATTTATTTTTTTGAGACAGGGTCTCACTTTGTAGTTCAGGCTGGCCCTGAGCTCACTATGTAGCCCAGGCAAGCTGCCACGAACTCAGCAATCCTCCTGTCTCTGCCTCCCGAGTGCTGGGATGACAGGCGTGAGCCACCACGCCTGGCACTGTGGTACGTGGCATTGATGGCTGGTGTGCGTGAGTCACCACACCCAACATTGTATGTGGTTACCGGGATTGAACTCAGGACCTTGCACTTGCGAGGCAGGCGCCGGAACCACTGAGCTAAATCTCCGGCCCTGGTTGTGGTTATTTGAACATACTCTCCGGTTTTACTGTCTAAATTCAGATTCATCTTAGGTTCCAATCCCAACTGTCTTGAGGGAACCACAAAAGGAATTACTTACTGTCTCCTCTGGTGTTCACATTTCTGCAGGACAGTTTCTGTCTTTGGCTTAGAGCTGAGACATCATCCTTGAGCTGCAGTGACTCTACTTCTGTCATCTCTGCTGGGAAATAGCAAAAGGGGACAACCTGTGTGTGGTTTACCTTCTTGTGTCACTTAACTACTGGGAGGACACTATGCCTTTGCAGGGCACCACACTAGAGTGGGAGAGGTCAGCCTTTCCTCTTGCTCTTCCTGCAGGCACCTTAACTGACTTCCACAGAGTGGCCCCCGATTCCACTATGGTGAGACTTCTTAGGCACTTGGTAAATTTCTTTGCTCTTATTGGTGCAATTTTTCAGAAACTCAACATATTTGTTTTTGAGCAGTTTAGACACCAGTCCATGTTTATAAAGGAAAAAAAATTCTAGGCCAAGTCTTTGGGGAGGCATCTAGTGTGTGACCATTTCATGATGGAACGGGGAGGTGGCTATCAAGACCTCACGTATTTACTTCCTGCCACCTGTGCCATCGCGTTTGATGCCACTTGCCACGTCAGTGAGTGGGTCCTTCCTCTGCTTTAAAATGAGGACCGAATTCCCCTGCTTTTTGGTCGAACCGATAAAGCAAGCGACAATAAAAAAAAAATGCATAATGTTCATTATACAGCTGTGTGGGGAGTTTGTTTAAGACTTGGGCCCTAAATGGTTTTTAATCCCAGGATGCACTGATTGTGATAATATGAGAGAGGCAGACCTGCCGTCCATTATAAAATCACTGCAAATATAAGCAGAATAAAAATGGTTAAAGGGATCTTGTTACAGATTCTGTTTATTCCATAAGGAGTTGGGGAAAGCAAATAGGCAATGATTCTGTTAGGGACTTGTTCTTGAAAGATTACCTTTTATGTAGGTAAGTCAAAAGGTTAAAGAAGTAAGCAGAATTTAAATGTGGCCAGTTTGGGTAATTTTTCTATTCTTAGGCTTAACTGCCTCCTAACATAATAAAAAAATACCCTGCAGAACCTGGCCCAGATGAAGAATCCTGGGGATATAAAAGCTGTAAAATCTTGCTAGGGCTTATCTATAAAATGCCATTTTGATTTTGGGTTCTGAGAAGTGTTTTGGATCTCAAATGATAATAAATCTCCAGAACTGCAACAGTGATTTCTGCCTAGTCGTGCCCGTAATGGACAATGTTGTGGCAGGTTCTGAAACCATGATTAAGGAATTTGGGCAAAAGGGTGAGGGTGATTCTGGACTTTATTTTGGCACCTTCCAGAGCTCAGAGTTACCACAATTATTGGTTTTCTGAAATATGTCCCTATGCATTATTCTGATCAGATTACTTGCATTGCACAATTCTCTGGTGAATAACGGGACAATAGCACAAAATAAATCTCTCTTTGAAATTTAATCTCCGCGTCTGTACACTGTTAGGGAGAACATCCACTCTCCTCTGATAAGAGTTGTATATCTTCCCTCACTGAAGTGGGTTTTGTTTTTTAATTATCCGTAATGGAAACGTACAAACAGACAAATGACTACATCACTGATGTTTATGTAAAGAATGGGGCGTTGAAATACGGCTCGAGTTTTCTCAAGCTTCACGTGATGAAATTCTAATTTCTTTGTAAAACTGCCACAGTAGATTGGTTTGTGATGCTTAACTCCAAGCATTATCCTTTCATGTCTGTGGAGCCTCTAGCATAATTCTTTTCAAAAATCCTCCTGATGGGTGAGAGGTGGCCAGGCACATAGAAGCATTCCTTGTAATGTTGCCCTGTTTTTCTTTTTGGGTCTGTGAAGGCCTTAATTAAAAGCGGTAAGCAGATCACTCTGGCCTTAGAATTTCTCCTGAGTGTGTGCGTGTGGGGGGGGACATCCTGGACAGGAAAACGTGAAATACTTGTATGGAAAAGTAGTTTGCCTCCTGTTCCGTGAACCATGGGGCACATTCAGGCTGAAAGTGAGTAAGGTGGGGAAGCAGTTCTATAAAAATAGGACTGTGCTCCCAGCTGAAGCCCTTGGTGGGGCAGGATTTCCTAAGGCTCTTGCTATATAATAGCCAGGAAAAAAAAAAACCACTGGGACATTCAAATATCAAACCAGGAGTGCACCTCCTACTGCCCCTTGTTTATGAGGAAACGGCCCATCTCGAAGTCATTTTTTCCTCTCTTTCTAGAAATCGTATTGTCAGAACGAATGTTGCCAAACCTCCTGATTTGGGTGTGTGCCTCTTGGAACACACTCATATCCTGGGGAAGTATCCGGGAAATGTTTATTCTTTATTTCAAAATAAGCTGTTTTTAAAAAAAAATATAGAAGAAAGCCACGCTCATTAGGAAAGAAATCATAGAATACAAACTATGTTGGACTGACAGCCAGCCCCCCGTGCCCACCCTATCCACAGCCAGTTTCTGAGCTGCTCATGTCTGAGACAGTGCAGGCTGCTTTAGTCTGGACCCTGCCACACACCCGGGAGCAGCTTTTATACACCAGCCTGTCCCTTGCTTTCCTGCTGAATGCTTCTCGGACATTATTTTCATTTCCATACATTAAACTGGGTCAGCTAAAAGTTAATCTGACTTCCTATTCCAGAAACCAATTTATCTAACTTGTGCTTCTTAGATAGACTTGGAAGGTGTCTTTTGCTTTATATTAGCACAAGCAAAAGAAAAGCAAGAAAATGTTAATACTTAGGAGCTTGAGCTGTGAGTGGAAGAGGGAGTGTTGTCACTCTCCAGGGTCACTAGTTGTGGACCCTGAAACAGTGTGCTCACCCGTGACACTACAGTGAGAAGGCTCATGCCATGTGACTGCTGAGACTTAAGTATGAAGAGTGTCACCAGGACGTTGTACATCTGGAATAAATGTGTGTGTGTGTGTGTGTCTGTGTGTGCGTGTGTTAGTGGAAAGTGAACCCAAGGGCTTTGCACTGAGCACCATCCTCAGCCCCAACTCTCCTTTTAACTTTGGGATGAGGTGTTGGAGTTAAATCCAACAGTGGACTCAAACTTGTAATTCTCCTGCCTCAGCTTCCTAAATAGATGGTATTATAGGTCTGCACCACTATGTCTGGCTTGATGTCTCATTTTTTTTAAAAAAGGGAAAGACAATGTTCTGTATTTTATTAGTTCATACTACATCTCCATTATATCCTTCTTCCTGCTTAAGGTTTATTCTACTGTTACCATTCAACCTCTTGAATAGGCAGTTTAGTTTACTATTTGAAAATGTTTATACGCATTCTAAGGTCTATTTTTCTCTAACTACTACTTTAGTTATATCCTATAAGATTTTATGTGCTTTTATTGCTCAGTTCTAAGTATTTTTATTTTTACAATTCATAATAAATAGCAAAAGTAATAATAAATAACTAATGATCCATTACAATTACAATTTCATTTGACTTTTTATTCCTCACTTTCTTGCCTTATGCTTGATTTCTCATTTTCATTTTCCTCTGCTCTGTTGGTTTGTCAACATTCTGTTATTTTAATAATTACCTTGAAATTTTTAACATATACTTCTCTGTATTGCAGAAAAATACAAGGACTTAAGACTAAGTTAGTTATTTTTATATTGAACAGCTGGTTTGAGTAGTACTCTTAAAAATTAATGATGGCAGGAGGCTTGTCTTGGTTTTTATTTTCTTGATTATGCCTTTATTAGGATGGCTTTGACTTGGATTCTGAAAGTTGTGAATGTAAGTGTGTGTTCATGGGCAATATTTGCAATTTAAGGGTGAGTACAGTCTACCAAAGCTTTTTTAATACAGAAAAAGATTTTAAATTTTATAAACTTCCTTTGTGACACATTAATCACATTTTCCTCTTGTCTGTGGATGTATGGTGTGATATTAGTTGATTCATTTGTGTCTGATCCTCTACATCTATTCTTGGTTTTTGCAAAACATATTATCATCAGCCACGCGCTGTTCTGAGTAACAGCGATGAGCAAAGAACAGTCTCTCACTTTGCCAAACTGGTGTGTGAACAGTGGTGAGTAATTGTGGATAAATAAGCCACTGGCAACTCATGGAGGTGAGCGGCATTGCCAAGGAAATACAGAGCCGAAGGTGAGAGAGACCTAAGAAATTTGATGGGAACAGTAGACGTAGAGATACAGTTCTCAGGCTTCTCCTATTGTGGTCTGCCTTCACCCTTGCTGATGAAGCTCCTTTTTGGGTATTTAAAAAATTTTTTTGAGTAACTCATGAAAAAAGTCTTCTATAACCAGAAATGGTTGAATTACAACTTATCTTAGAATATTTTACTAGGTAAAGTTATTCAACTTGTTATCTATAAAATGATGATCAAGGTTGTTATCTAGTCTTTATTCTTTCTTATATAGTATTAGAAATTGCCATGTGTGAATTTTGTTATTATTTCTGTATAATTTTTTATATATTTTTTTTGTTTTCTGTGTTTTGTTCACATAATGTGTGTCTGTGAGACAGAAAGAGAGAGGGGGGTGCCTCTCTAACATTTGGAAGAAATAAAGTTCACTACAGTAATTCTAGTGATCACTTTTATAACTGCAGTATTGCTCATATTTCTATTTCTTCATTGATCAACTCTAAGTTGTACTGATACACCCAACCTGTGAAAGGTGAGGAAATATTGACCTTGTGCCATTGTCCATGTCTCTAGATTGTTCTTATATAGTCATAATTTTAATACTGCTAATTAAAAACCCACTATGCTCTTACTCCTTCACCCTCATGACTGTTTTCTACCTTGATTGTTTTTATAACATGCTGGTCACTTACCCCACATGCATTTGCCCCCGTATCTCCTTTCTTTGTTTTCCTGGAAGCCATTACCTTTGCTTTCTTCAGAGGAGCTATTGTAGGTCATATTTGAAGATCCACTTTCTGCTCATGATATGTGTAATGAAATTGGTTGGCATAAAATCCTGGAGTAGCATCCTCTTCCCACAGTGGATAACAGTGTTTCTCAAAATACACCTTTTGGGTCCTCTACCTCAGAACAATTGCACACTGGTTTCACTTCCCAGTCATCCACTCCTAGGGAATCAAGTCTTCCCTGTGGTTTCTGAGACTCTGCCCTCATAACCAAACTTCTTATGCTTCCACTTTGTCACTGAAGCTCACAAATGTGTACAGCCTGGGTTGTCCTGTGGGTTCCTAGTCCTAAGTAGTGGGTGTGAGATCTCTACCCAACTAGAATTATCCTTTGTTAGTTGATTTCCTTTTTCTACTTTGTTGTCCATAAGATTTTTCAAATTCTTGAAATTCAATTACTTCCTCTGGGTATACTTTGATGTTGACAACTGAGAGAAGACAATGGATTTGGGAATCAGGTCCTCTCTTTCCTTAGGAAAATATTTCTACCGGCTCTAGTCTCTTTTTTCCAAGGGCATGTTCAAAAGCTGATTTGAAAACATTCGTCACTGGCTCTGCCTTCTTCTCACTGCCTTTCTTCCCCATTGACTCAAGACCTTATCATATATTGGGACATCTGTCCCCTATACTGGGTCTTAAGAGAGATTATCCAAATCTGCTGTGCACTACAGATGTGTGTCTCTGTCAGAGATACTCTCTCCCTGTTGCTTGTCACAGATGCAGCAAATTGTTTCTGTGCTTAATGAGCTATTAGTTGAGAATTAATCATTTCCTGTCATCCCTAAATTTGAAGTTGATGTTTCCAATATCTAGCTTTCTCTTGTGGTTTTCTGATAAAGAAACCCAACTTCTTTTTATTGGGGCAGCTTCAGAAAAAGTGGAGTGACATCCATGTGCTGTTTGGGTTAGCAAGACCCAATGATGGAACTTTGCCTTGTTCACATGGAACGTTTTTTAGATCTGCTTCTCCCTGTGGTGTTCTTATATGACTGCTAAAATTGGAAGTAACAGCCAGCACTAACATAGTGTTTGTAATGATTTGTTTTGAGTAATATTTTGATATTTCAGAATTCAGCAAATGCTGATAATTTGTAAGTGCTGGAGGCAGAGAAAACGAGCATTTAATGAATACATCCTAGGTGATTGATAATTTACTCCTGTTGCCATTCAACTTAATCATCACCATAGATCTGTGAGCTCGGTCTGATGATCTCCTAATCTCCACTGAGAACACTGTAGGAGGATACAGTCCTTGTGGAGTCTGGTTGGAAGACAGTGGTTGTCTTTGTCAGAGGTTCTATATGCTGAAGTGGTGCCATTACTCTTTCTGTCCCTTCACGACAACAGCTGGCCTTATAGCTGTCTAACAAAATGGAAGGTTTTCCATCAATGTCTTGACATCAAGATTACCCTGAGACCTTACCTATGGGCTAAGTTCATGGGATTGCAGTGATTGAGGTGGCAGTTCAAATAGGCAATATACCTTACGCCTATTGCACAATTAAGTTGCTTTAAATACTGGGCTATGGAGAACACTGAGGTAGAGAAGAGGCACTTTCTTATGTTAAAGCTCCTATTGGCCTTTCATGGCTTCCTGTGACTGCATCATTAATTCTTCAGGACCTTGGACAACTCCTGCAGAACCTGATTCCTGTGACCTGCACAGTGTACAAAGAAAGTGCTACCTATCCTTGGGCTTAGTACATATGTATTAAAACGAATTACTGAGTCAATGGTATGATATAGTGAAGACTCGTCTACTCTTTTATAACTCTGCCTCTCTTACAACAATTTAGCGAGTCACTCTTTTTGCTTAGGCCTTGTTTATAAGTATTGTAAACACATTGAGGTAGTTCTATGTGAAGCAGAGAAATAATAGCTAAACTCTACTTTGTTAGACTTCCCCTCATGAGCCTACCTCTTGCATCCTAATCCTTAGAAACTATAGACATGTTACAAGTCATGGTGAAAGGAAAGTGAGACTGCAGACAGGATTAAGGTTACTACTCACATGACCTTAAAAATATCCTGGGTCATCTTGGTAGGTACATTGTCTTCACAAGGGTTTCTACAGGGAGAAGAGGAGTCGGGAGAGGTGTGTGGAAAGTACTCAGCACTTTGTTGCTGGGCTTAAAAACAGATGGAAAATGAACCAGGGAGAGTAGGGGAGAAAGTCAAGAAACTGCTTTCTCACCTATAGCTTTGAGAAGGAGCCAGTTCCCAGTGTCAGATCACTGAGACCTACATCACACTTTTAACTGATAGAACCACAAATATTAGATTTGGATTGCTTTATACCACTGTTCGTGAATTTATTATAGCAACAGCACAAAACCAATGTGTAAGCAAAGGCACAGCTGGAAGAACCTGGGGTTGCAGTTCAGGCATCTACTCCCCCCTTACCATTTGGCGCAAAACTTGGTGGATGTCTTCCTGTGCTGGCCTGAGTGTGAGGGAATTGTTTTTGGCTTTTCCTGTATTGCAGAAGGCTTGCCTGTTGGCTTTATCAGCCATGCTGTCCATAGGAGGGGAGGCTGGAATGGGGAGCATATCAATTTTGTGTGGTCTTGACAGGGAAGTGAACAGTCATGGTTGAGCAAATGAAGAAGAAGCAGGCTCCTTTATGACTATTTAGTCTTCAGTAAAGTCACCAAAGAACTGTTTAGATGGGTTTGACAAAGTAACATTTAGATAAAGATTCAGAAAAAGCCCCTTTTAGTCCTTCATTTGAGAGTCTACTGGCATTTGAAAATATCCTCTGAACATGGAACACATTTATTTAAATTCCTGACATAACTGTCGAATTGTATTATCATTTTTGTTTTGGCTTCAGAGTTCTTTCTTGATCAGCTAAAGGTAATAGCAGCTCAGCTAGAGGAAAGAGTATTGGCTTGCACACATGCAAATGTGTACATATGCATGAACACAAGCACACATGTGCTTTATACATGCACATATATACACATGTGCATATATACATAAAGGATGTATGCCTGCATATATGCTTATACACACATGCACAAATGCACTATACATTAGAAACATGTACACAAGGACATATGCATGTACATATGCATACATATCCTCATACATGCACAGAACAGGCACACACCTGTGCATACACATGTACACATACATTCTAACAATTTCTCAACATTCCATTCACCAATACTTGGCCTTAATGGATGTTCACACTTATAAATTTGTCTGTGCCAATTTAGTAGAGTCAGAGTGACCTATTTCAAATATTAAAAGAAAATTTGGATGTTTTGAAGTCTTAGTTGGTTTTCTTGTTGTTGAGACAGAATACCCAACACCCAAAGTTAAAGGAGAAAAGGTTTATTTGAGTTCATAGCATGTAGAAGTTTTATTCTGTAGTCCTCTGGCCCCAAACTGGGGTATTATGGCAGAGGGACATCAGACAGGAGAAGCAGTTCATGGTGCAGGAAGCACAGGGAAGCAAGCAGCAAGCAGCAAATCAGCAAATCAGCAAGCCTGTCTTCCTTCTGTTCCTTTATATCCCATCCAGGCCATAAGCTTATTGATTGATTCCACCTACCTCAGACTGGGGCTTTCATTGTCTACACCCTTCATCCCATTATCACACTCTTAATGGGCATTCACACAACATAATCTAGTCACCTTCAAAACTCCCTGCTTATGAGTGCATGAGGCTTTGCAGGGATCTCTTGATGAAAGCCACAACACTGTGTGTCACATGAGGTGTTCATCAAGTTAACTGGGTTGTGTAATTTCATCCCTAAAACTATTTAAAAGAGATACTATTGCTATGCCCATTTTTCCAATGTGAAAATAGGTGGAGTTCAGTAAGCAGCTTATATGTTGCAAGTTCTCCCCATGATATGAGTGCACCCAGTTTCCATTCAAAATGGGTCTCTGTTTGTAATGGCAGAGAGCAGGCTTGTACTCCTCCTCTGTAGTTTGTAAATGTTCAATCACAGGCAAATTACTGGTTCACTGTGTCCCAGTTTCCTCATGGAAAATGAGTATAATAATAGTACCTACCTTAGAGAGTTGCTTATATGCTCAATAAGAATAGAAGCAAAGCCATTGGAACAGTGCCTGGCACCTCAGACATCATCACAAATTGTAAGCTACCATTTTTTTCTGTAAATTGTCATGTCATCCAAGTCTGGACATTTTCATTTCACCCAGGGACTTGAGCTGAGGGTAGCAATGAACTGTTCATACAAGTTGGACAATGTTTGTTCCATCATTTTTTTTTCAAACAAAGAAAGTTAAGCAAATTAATAGAGGTAGGTTGTAAATAGTCCTTTTTCACTTCCTTACATGGTTTTCATAAAGACCTTCAAAGTTCGGTGGGCCAGTAATTACTATATTTTTGTTAAAACTGGAAAACCTGAGCTCAGAAAGTTAAAGGGACTTGATCAATTTATAAAAGTACTGAATGAGGAGGAGATGTTTTGGTTGTAGATAGAATGATAACTCTGCTTAATCTTCCATCCATCCACCCATCCATCCATCCATCCATCCATCCATCCATCCATCCATCCATCCATCTGTCCACCCATCCATTCATCTTCTATCACTCAGAAGATTTTAAAAGTAAATGTGGAAATGAACATTATTATTGAATCTTGGCTCAATGAATTCTTCCTTATGAAGTCATAATGACTTTGATTAGGTTTTCTTCTCCCAAGATCATGTTTTTGTTTATCTATGACCTTGGCCATTTCTGGATATTATTCTTAAAGTTATTCAGGAGAAATATCTATATTAATGTAATGGTATGAGACTTTAATGCTTATTATTGATGACACAAAAATTTTAGCATGGAAAAGAGTTTTAAAATATGCTATTGGTCTCATTGTACATTGTAATAAATTTTAAGAAACTTTAGTGAACTTATATGAGTGATGATGTTTTGGCAATTGTATCTCAGGATGTGGCTAAAGTAGAGTCCACCACTTGAAGGTCTTATCTGGTATCATCACGTACTTTGACTACATGGTGTGGAGTGCATGATGTGGTGTATACAGGCAAAGCCCAGAAGGATACAGGGGATAAAGATGGGAGAGCTAAGACATGAACTGTCACTTGTGGTGATTATAGATAAGTCCTGTTTCATGCTGACTCTTCTTGGCCTTTGCTTGAGAAAGTCTTCATTCGATTTGAGTTTCAAGAGCTTTCCAGAAGAAGTCTCCAAACTGGGAGATTCTATGAATGATTACAGCTGGCTTGCAAATAGCATATCTTGCAGACATAGCAGCTCTTTAGAACAACCTGTGTTTGTCCCTAGAAGGTGACACGCTGACATCGTTCTGCTTGCAAGAGAGAGGGGTGGTGAGTGGGGTGCAGCAGCCAGGCTCTTTGCTCCTTTGGCCAAGTGTGATTCTTTCTTCTGTTTCACTGACCTGGCTGTGAAGAAGTTCTTCTGAAGAACTAATTGAAAATATTTTGAATATTACAAAGACACACTTGGAAGACTTGATAAAAGTGTTCCTGAGTGTTTCCCCACCCAGATGGGAGTGGTGGATAAAGAAGATAGTCTCCTGGCCTCGTGGGCTTGGCCACTTTGTTCATTCAGAAGGAAGGATACATCTCAGAAATGATTCCTGCAATCTGAAGTCACTGACATCATTTTGTCTAATAATTCGTTCTCAGTGCTCAGCATTACCCAGACCAGGTCATTTTGTACTTCTGAAAATGGCAAAATATGAATTGATTTTCTTGATATTTACTAATATTCCAGCCTGGAATCACCCAGATGGCAGAAATACATCTTCATGCAATGGTTCTCAGAGCATGGTCTTCAGTTCAGCAGTGTCACCCACACTTGAGGATTTCTTAAAAAATACAAAATCTCAAACTTTATCCTGTGTCCAGAAGTATCAGCCACACTTGAGAATTTCTTAAAAAATGCAAAAATCTCAAACTTAACCCCCAAGCTTACTGGATAAGAAAGTTAGGTGTGGGTTGGTGCTAGCCTGGGATGTCAGGAGGAATGCTAGCGTGCCCTCAAACCTGAGAAGCCCTGCGAAGGGACAGCTTAGGAAGCTGACTAGCTCTCAGCCAGAATGTATAGAAGTCTGTTTTTTTTTTTTTTTTTCCACTGAGGAGCTTCTTTTCAACTCTGTGCTTTCGGTAGATTAATTAGATTTATCATTACTTGTATTTTGCCTTTTAAATTTTAATCTTTTAAAATATATGTAAGCTGTTTTATATTCATAATACTCATTTACAGACACTTTCTATTGCATTGAGATACTTAACATTTCATTAATGGCAGGGATAATAACTTTGTTCAAGAAAAAAATGAACATTGGAAAGAGAATTATAAGGTTATAATAGTACAGTTGGTACTACTTGTTTCTTTCACTTTTTAAGATTTTCAGTAAAGAACACACACTGTAATATCTTTGGCATTAAAACATAGTAAGTATTCTAAATACAAGCATATCCGTGGGCTCCAATGTACTGGCT
>PVIC010000856.1:77609-106090 GCA_004025085.1 Thryonomys swinderianus | reverse complement strand
GGTCTCGCTTTGTAGTTCAGGCTGGCCCTGAGCTCACTATGGTGCCCAGGCAAGCTGCCACGAACTCAGTAATCCTCTTGTCTCTGCCACCCGAGTGCTGGGATTACAGGCGTGAGCCACCACGTCCAGCATTGTGGTATGCGGTGTTGATTATTGGTGGGCGTGTCTCCACGCCCAGCATTATATGTGGTTACCGGGGATCGAACTCAGGACCTTGCTCTTGCGAGGCAGGCACCGGAACCACTGAGCTAACCCTCCGGCCCCAAGCCCCACCTTTTAATAAGAAATCAGGACATATGTGGCCTCTGCAGAACATTCTAGATAATAAACTAAAACAGGTACTGTTAGCTTTCCATGGTATATTTTTTTAATACATTAAATTTTTTTTTTTTTTTGAGACAGGGTCTCGCTTTGTAGTTCAGGCTGGCCCTGAGCTCACTATGTAGCTCAGTCAAGCCTCAAACTCAGCAGACCTCCTGCCTCTGCCTCCCCTAGTGCTGGGATGACAGGCGTGAGCCACCACGACCGGCATTGTGGTATGTGGTGTTGATTGCTGGTAGGTGTGAGTCACCATGCCCAGCATTTTTATGTGGTTACCAGGGATCGAACTCAGGGCCTTATACTTGCAAGGCAGGCGCTGAAACCACTGAGCTAAATCTCTGGCCCTGTTAAAGATATTTTAATTCCAATATTGATGGGCATTCTCATAACTTTAAAATAATGTAAGACAATTTTAAATTAGTAAGCAGTGCAAACAGCACCAGCCAATATGATATAAATAAGATTTTTTATTATCTTTTTTATTGTATCAAAGAAATGAGAGGGTGACAATAGTTAATACACTACATGTCATTATCTTCAAAGTACTTAGTTACTTGGAGTATAAGACATTAATAAAGTCTTTTAAAGCAGGTAAAGAAACAGATTTTGCTAAGGAAGAATTCAGTTTTTTGTAGAAAGCTCTTGTGCATATTAAAGAGTATATGTGGTTTGATATATGTGGTTGGTCAGTGTGAGAGTCCTTCAGCTTCTTTTAGTAGAGTTCTGTGAAAACATTTCCTTCCGTTTATACTTATAATAGGATTCAAATGGAATTATATATTTTTTATTTTTTATGTACTTTATTTGAGCTGTTATTAATTTAGTACTGAGCATTTCTCCTTTGTATCCAAGTTCTGTGATCTCTCGTATGAAAGGAGAAAATAAAACTTTGAAAAACAATTCTTACATTTGTTTTAAGGAGAGAAAATGAGATTCAGCTTCTGATTTATGAAGTAGTGACTGACTAGTGCATAAAGAGATATGTATAAGAAACCACTAGCATTGAAATGTAAAAATAAATTACATACGTGTTGTATAATATATATACATGTTTTATTTGAAACCATGGTGTAGTTTTCAGACAAGTATGGTTTTAAGGATAAAAGCAATCCATAAAATGTTTTTAATTTAGCAACTGAAAGATACAATATTATGGATGGCTTTGACTGCTCAGTTCTTCAGAAAAAAATGACAAGCCAAATGCCAGAATAAATTCAAGTGGAATGAATTAAGAATTTTAAAAAGATAAAAATTATAAGAATATTCTAAAAATTATATTGAGTATTTGACATAATAGACCATGTGATTATTTTACTTAGGATATTTATATAATAGTCCTTTTACCATCATCCAAGTTTCACTTTCTATGGGTCAGTTATCCATGATTAATTACAGCCCAAAAACTAATGGAAAATCCCAGAAATAAGCATTTCATAGAGTATAAGTAGTTTTTATTGTAGTATATCTCAAGATCATTTTATTTATTACAATATATTCTTTCAATCAATAATACTTATTATTCCTGTTAATCTTTTACTGTGCCTCATTTGTAAGTTTTTATCATGGATATATATTTATAAGAAAAAATATACATCGGGTTTTATAAATTATTTATGTATAGCAGTTTTCAGCTATCTACTAGGAGTCTTGGAACATATTACCCATGAATAAAAATGGACTATGACATGTGACATTTTAATTGTTTTAATTTTATGAAAAATAAAAAAACATAACCAAATACTAAGATAATAAAAATACATTATGCCCCATTATCTTCAAAGTAGTTATCAGAGTACATGATCTAAAACAAGAAGCTATTTACAAAACAGATCCAGCCAAAGAAAATATGAAACCGGCTTAACTTTGGAACATATGTCTTAACAATTCATTTCTTAAATTCATAAAAGTACTGCAGAGTTTACAGAGCATATTTACCCAAATTATCCCTTAAATTTTACAACCCTATGAGATAGGTGGCATTATTTCTATTTTAAAGCATTTCGTTTTGCTATTGAAAATTTTAAAGGCAGTAGTTAAAATATTATGCCAGTACTATTTTCATTACAAAGCAGTGAGAAAATATAGATAAGCAAAAAAATCATAACAGTTTTTACTTTCTCCAAGGCTATGTCACTTGCAAAGAAAAAGTTAAAATTTTAAAAAGACATCTATTTTAGTATAGCCAAGATTCTTTCAAGCTATTTAAATCAACTCAGACCTCTGCTTCGCAGTGTGTGAAAACGCTCTTCCCTGGTTTAGGAATTAGGAGAAGGTGTCAGAGTTCGTA
The DNA here is from genome assembly GCA_004025085.1 of Thryonomys swinderianus. Taxonomy (NCBI): domain Eukaryota; kingdom Metazoa; phylum Chordata; class Mammalia; order Rodentia; family Thryonomyidae; genus Thryonomys; species Thryonomys swinderianus. Next base: position 103,482 of record PVIC010000856.1, on the reverse strand, counting down.
GGATGTGTCAGGAGTGTCCTTCCAGTTCAAGTTCTTTTCGTTCCTTAGGAAGTAGAGTTTAGGTTTTAGTACTTCTTAATGATTTGTTGTCAAAAACCAGCACATTTGTTTGTTTTACCATTGGGATGCCTGCCTTTGCAGTGTCATTGCTGTATGGAAAGTGGATTATTAACTTTGCCATATAAGATGGGAACATTTTCTGTAGCTTTTTGTCTTTTAATTTTTTTCTGTGATGAAGCTACCATTTATATTTATGGAACAGATCTTTTCATTTTTAATACAACATTTTACAACCTTAGCACTCCTGTCAATTCAGACTGGATGATTGTATTACATGTACTGGCCAGTGCAGTGTAGGATATTTTCCAACATCCTCAGCCTCTACTCACTGGATGTCAGGAACAACCCTGCCCCCAGCTGTGACAACTGAAAAATGTCTTTATATACTGTCAGTGTTCCCTGGAGACCAAAATTACCCCAGTTAAGAACTACTCCTTTAATAATTTCTACTTTTGATTTCATTCGGAGATCTTTACCCAAAATCCTGGCTACAAATTCTGCCTCAGGCAATTCCTGGGTCACCTTTCTTTTCTTTCTTTTTCTTTTTTTTTTAAATTTTTTGAGACAGGGTCTCACTTTGTAGTTCAGGCTGGCCCTGAGCTCATTATATACCCCAGGCAAGCCTCCAACTCAGCAATCCTCCTGCGTCTGCCTCCCAAGTGCTGGCATTACAAGCATGAGCCACCATACCCTGCACTGTGGTATGTGGTATTGATTGCTGGGGGGGGATATGAGTCACCTGTTGTATTTGGTTACCCCGGGGATCAAACTAGTGATCTTGCGCTTGCCAGGCAGGCTGCAGAACTACTGAGCTAAATCTCCGGCCCTCACCTTTCTTTTTGTAACTACTCCATGGTAGCTGAGGTGCTCATATGTCCTGTTTTATCTCTGTGTCATTGGTGTAATTATTAAGAATGCCACTTTTACTCCTAAGTGCTCCATTTTGAGGATAGAATTATGTGGTCTTACTACAGTATCATCACCCATTTTTTTTTTTTTTTTCCCTTTTTGAGACAGGGTCTCACTTTGTAGTTCAGGCTGGCTCTGAGCTCACTATGTAGTCCAGGCAAGCCTCGAACTCAGCAGTCCTCCTGCCTCTGCCTCCCTAGTGCTGGGATTACAGGCGTGAGCCACCACACCCGGCACTGTGGTATGTGGTATTGATTGCTGGTGGGCATGAGTCTCCACAACCAGCATTGTATGTGGTTACCGAGGATCGAACTCAGGACTTGCGCTTGTAAGGCAGGCGCTGGAACCACTGAGCTAACCATCCGGCCCACATCTCCCATTTTTATTTGCTTTCACTGTAAATAAAATGTGGTAGTAATATCTTTGTATCCAAAGATCTCTTTTGAGTTCTGCCTTTTCTACTGACAGGTGTGCCCCCAGTCCATTAGAAGTTTTCTGAGTGCAGCCTACACCACCTGGCTTGCCTCAGCTTAGCTCTTTCTGTAGTTGCTTCAGTACTCCACTGTCAAGACTAATTGTGTTTTACATACTCAGCCTTAAAAATGTTTTATATCCATTATTATTCCATTGTGAGGATGTTGTTCTCTTCTGACTGCTGTGGTTGTTACTGATTCTGGCTGACTATAGATGGACAGCAAAAATGATTAAAGATAATTATATGATCTCTTCTACATGTTAATCAAATTTGGCTCATTGTAACTTCAACCATAGTTGAAGTTCTGCTCTCTGGAAAAAGTGTTCCTTTTTTGCCCATGTTACAGTACTTCCAATGCATAATTCTTTAACTTATGGTTAATAAGCACTTATGGCATTACAATGTAATTATTTGTTGGTTTCTTTTCTCTAAGGAACTCTTAGCCTTCCTGAAACTGATGATTATGACTTAGGTATCTTGAACTTCCTTAGCATCTGCCCACAGCATAAGAGTAGGCCAGGAATATATATGGGGGAGAAGAAAGGAGAAAGTATCGAGGAGCTAATGACAGTTGTAGCTAAACCTTGTTTAGCATTTGCTACATACCAAGTAATGTTCTGAGTGTTTTACATAATCAGATCATGTATTTGAGACTAAGTTCGTGGAACTTCAGAAAATGATCCTTTGTAAAGATCAAATAAATGATGAATTAATTCATAGGTTAGACCTAGCTCTTAGAAGAGCCATCGATATTCTTAGAGACTTTTAGAGAAAATTGTATATGTGCTGCCAAAGTGAGCACATTTAGAGAAAATTGTAAGAAAAGCGTAAAATATAAAGTTTCAGATCAGAGAAGTAGACTATAATTAGAAAGGTAAATCTGATAAAGATATGTTATCTTTAGGATCTAGTATATATGAATGTTGAAGAATTTTTATGCAAGGACATGAAAGAGATCAAGTGTTGTGAATAAAATAGAGTCAAGAAGAGGCATGTTTTTTGTTTAATGCTGACAAAAGTCGAGAGACTTTCATGGCTGAAATAAGGTAAAAAAGAAGGGCTTTGGATAAAGAGCTCTGAATTATAGGGTGGTTAGGGCAAAAGAAAATTCACAGCCTTTTAAACTCTGAAAGGAGAAACAGGTAAAAGATTTTCTGTTTTCCCAGTGAATATGAGATTAGTATCTAATGCCTCTTTCTCCATTTTCTTTTTCTCTGATGTTTCTTTTGTTTTGACTATCCAATCTGCCTACAGCAATAGGAATTGACTTTCATCTTCCATGTTGAACAACAGTGGTTATTAAATTTGGTGTTGGATTCTAGGAGAATAAGACTTATTTTAGTGAATACCAATATGGCATGTGATTTATTGCATCATATGTGCAAGAAAAATCAGTGTGAGATATACATATTTTCTCTTGGGTGCTGTGACTTGTTTGACTTTGATGTTTTAACTGACAGGCAACTCATATTCATTCAGTGGCATCTGAAGTTCATAACTCATGCCTTATTCAGATGATTCATATTAGCTACTATGCTAGACTGGGTTTGCATAGAGAGTCTTTGAATACCATTTGGGAAAGAGTCTCCAACTAAATATGGTTTTTATATATAAGAAAATGATGTGCATTACTGAACAATGTCAAAAAGAAAATGTATTTTAAATGCACAGTCTTTTTTCCTCAATTTATATAACCCTGAATAGTTCCCAAATTACATTTGATTCCCCTCTCCAAAATGATCCATCTAAGTGAAATGACTTTGGCATTGGTATTCATAACCAAAGTACCTCCAGGTGAAGTTGTGCCGACAAATGGAGAGATGATGATAATTTGAACACAGTGTTTCTAGATATTTTAAATAATTTACATGCCACATTAACTGGTTGTCTTATTGCTTCTTCTAATGACTGTGAGGTGGCATTATTTCAGTGTTTTAGAAGAATAAGATTTAGTTAATTTAGAATAAGTTTAATAAGTTTAATCACATCTGAAAATGATGTACCTGGGTCTCGAACTTGTGAACCTAGTTTACAGCTTTGTTTTCTTAACTGACATGTCCTCATTCAGTCAACACCTTGGAACAGTGTTAATAAGTCCCTTTCATCAGGTGAAATGCTGGTGTCCTTGTTACCGTGTACAGTCATGGTTGTGTAACTGCCACTAGTGAGACCTAGTGCCCTGGCCAAACTAAATGCTCTTTAATATTAGCTGTTATTCATCTTAGTGATACAAAGTTGGCTATTTATTTGGCTGACATCTTCATACTTTGAGAATATAATCATCTTCCAGTTATCCTCAGAATATTAATAGAGAACAGGAGGAGAAAATGTTTATGTTCTTCCGTGGACTAAGAGATTTGAGTTGTTTTGCCTATTTGACATATTTGGGACCAGAAGTGCTTTGGATTTCCATTATTTCCAGGTTTGCAGATATTTGCATATCCATTGTAATATATCTATGGGATGGGACCCAAATCAGACAGGAAATTTATTTATATTTCATTTCTGTCTCATACAGATGTGAAGACAACTTAATACAATTTCTGTAGTGCTCTGCATTTTTACGGACCTGGCATCTGAATTCAGGTGTAAGATTTTACATTTCTAGTGTCATGTTGCAGTCTGCAAATTTTGAATTTTGGAGCATATTTGATTTTTTTATTTTGAAAGTATTCATGTTCAACATGGACCTACAAAGTATAATATGTGTGTATGAATGTATGCATATACTTATCTCCTATGTATATATTTACATGTTAATCCTTAATACTGAGGATGTGAGATTTAGAACCAGTAGCCATTATTCATTTTCTACCATTTGGTAAGCATTGGATAATTATAAGTGTCATTCTTCTAAACCAAGAAATATTGTTGGAAAAGATAGATAAATCAAAAAAGCAGACATTTGTGACATCACGAGAATGATACCATTATAGATTTGGAAGTTATAATCCTTGGCTTGAGTCTCTGGGTGGTATAGCATGGTTAAATCTGATTGGGTGGTTTGGAGACTTGCCTCCTTCTGGGAATATCCCTCTGGCACTCCGACCTAGCAGAGGTTGAGTTGAGATTTTTTTCCAAATTATATCTTTCTGTTCTTTTTTTCTAATCTTCAATTGTGTTTTGCTTCTCCTGATAGTCTGTTCTGAGTGTCTGATAGTCCTGATAGTCTCTGCCCTGAACCACAGACTTCCCTCCTGGTTTTCTGGCTTAGGCTGACTCTGGGTGACTGATGACGCTGTTAGAAAAAAAACATTCAGTACTGTAGTCCTGATCCCTGGAAGACTGTATTATTTGCTTATTTTCTACCCTCTCCTTGCTTTAGTGACAGACTCCTTTTTTAAAGTTTAATATGTGAAGTCTCTGATATGTATTTATACTGCAAAAGTGAAGTCACTAGATGATTCTGAATTCCACGCTGAGCTCCAGGATACTGAGAAGGAAGGGATTAGGGTTTTAGAGAGTTGGGAGACAGATAGTGGAGCAAAAGTTTGTCATACATATGCATCTTTAACTCAGATTAGTTTTTGAAAACAGTCTGTTGCCATTTCTAACTATTTACTAATGAAATGCCAGACTGTTCTGGGCAAACTACTAGACCTTTAAAATTTGTGCATGATTAAGTAAATCCTAAAATTCACATTTTCATGACAACCTACTCCTGTTTTATCAGTTTTCTAAGAAGTTTTAGAAAATGTTATTTAGCAAGAAGGGGAAATTACTTACCTGTGTGATTAATCTTAAGGAAATTTTCACTCTGGCATTTCCTTCAGATCCTATGCCAGATTTTTCCCGGAAGCAATGATCACAGGGGGAACAAAGAAATTCTGAAGGATTTGAATGATGGAATGTAGAGATAGTATAGCACAAAAGAGAAATTGGGTAGTTAATAAAATTTATGTACATTTGTAACCTGGAATAGCTTTATACCTTAAAATACACTGAATAAGCTTAAACTACTAAGATAATATGGGGCTTTAGCTTTTTGTTCTTAATTTCCTTAGTATTGAAGGTGTGCATCTGCTAGTATATAAGAAAGGAAACTACTACTGAAATGAAAGAATAACATGATGTTCTGACACTTTTATTATTACATCTGAATACAATTATGGTTGTGCTGATATTGCTTTCAGCAAATTATGATTGTAATGTAGCAAATGCCATTGTGTATACTGTTTTTAATGAAATAATTTCCTTAAATAGCTAGCTGAAGATAATGTAGAGATCCTTCCCCTAATGTTATTAATATCATCTAATAATTTAAAGAATGATAATTAATTATAAATTAATTAAAATGTTATAAAAATGTTATAAAATGTTATAAAAATGTTCAAGGTTTTATAAAGTTAGAGTATCAGTAAAGGACAGAATGTGCAGAACCTGGATTCCTTTCATGATTTTTAGTTGCTCTTAAGTGAAAGACTGACTGAGTGGCTGGTCACAAATTTAAATCAGCAGACAGTTAACCATGTAAAAGAGTTGTGGATGGTCCCTTGATTCTAAATCTAGTGTGTTTTCTCCCAAAAGGACAAAGAGCTTTTAAGTTTTCGTAGATAGATATTTGGCCGATAGATATGTGGCTCAAAGAAAGTCAGATTATACCAAAAAGAACCTTTTTCAGTGCTTGATGAACATTCAGACTTTAAGACTTTATATTTTAGTGCCTTGAAAGGCAAATGTGACTGAACTAGTTTTACTTGTACAAAATTTTGTTTATTCTGCTTAGTTCAAGTTACCAAGGTGGGAGAGATCTTCATGATGTTCACCTGCCTGTTGGAAAGTAATTCTGATGTAGCTGGCTGGGACCATAAAACAGGATGGCCTTGAGTAACTGTATTCTTTGTTGATCTTTTTATGAAAGCTGTTTTCTGAAAGGGCCTTTGTACGTTTATTGATTACCTTGATCAGCACTTCCAGAGCATCTCATAACCTGATGGAGAAAGAAGACATATAAGTACAATGAAAGAATGAAATGTGTTGGCACTATAGTAGATTACAAGCAGTGCCTTAGGTGCACAAAGAAAGGTATGAGGAGCGGTCCTTCCCTCTCTGAAGGTCAGGAGAGCATCTCAGAGAAGGGATTCCAGGACTCCAGCGTGCGAAGGTTAGATGGGTGTTTCCTAGTCGGTTGCATTGAGAAGAAAACTTTCCGGAAAGAGGGAACATTGTGAATAAAGGCCTAGAGCTATGAAGTTCTGTGCATATGTGAACTAAAGGAGCTGTCTTTGTCTTGGTTAATGTGTCATTCATTTAATGAACATCCCCTAAACCAGTGTTGGTGAACCTTCTAGAGCTTTCAGTATACAACCCGCTGTAGCACATGTGCCCTGGGTTCTCGCTGCTACCCTAACCTCTTGCCATATGCCAGGCTCAGTGTTCAGGGTGGGAAACAGACAGCTCACTGCTGTCTCTCAGGTCACTGTGGTGTATTGACAGATAGACTATAAATACATTAACAAGATGTAATGCAGGGACTGATGCAATGAGGGAAATGAAATCAGATAATATAGTAGTATTAGTTCCCAGAGAAGACTCCTCTACCTTCCTCTCCCCATGCAACTTGACCAAATCTTTGGTATCATGCTGTCCAGCATTCCTTCGTAATGCTTTTCACATTGTGCAAGCATACTTTTGGGTGATTGATTGCCATCTTCTCTGTTTGATTGTGAATCTGTTGAAGCAGGGACCCTGTCTATTCACTCACCAAGAGAAAGTGCATGAATCAGGGTCAAGCTCAGAGAAGCTCAGGGATACCTAGTATCTGGATGATTGCTAAGCTGTACCTGCTGCTTATTAACTCTGGCTTTGTGTGGATTATTTAACCTCTCAACCTGAGTTTTCTAGTCTGTGCACAAATAAGTTGGTGAGGAACAAAAAATGACATATATAGTAAAAGGGGTCTGGATCTGCCAGTTTGGCAAAAGAATTTGCTGTTGAAGGCATCTGACTTTCTGTGTTTCCTTACATGCCTACAAGCCAAGCCTGCCAACCCCTACCCCCGCAGTGACTCTCATCTTCTCAGAAAGAAGTGGACACCACATCCAGACAGACATTGATTATCCTAAGGGCTTGCTCTTCCATACATAGCTTTTCCTTTCTCTCTGGAGCTATACATATGCTTGTCAATTTCACTACTCTTTTGGATAGTCATCTCTTTCTGTGATGCTTCAACTCACATAAAATTTTAAAATAAATAAATTTGCATGCTTTTCCTCCTGTTAATCTGTCTCTTCTCAGTTTAATTCACAGAACACCCAGCCACTGAATGTAAGAGTATGAAGACTTCTATAGTACTAAGACGAGAGCTTGGTACTTCATAATCATGAAATTGGTATTATTAGTTGTTTATTAATAAAAATATATTCAATGTGGATAAGGGATAGAGAGGTTTACTATTTCAAAGAAGATTAACATTGTAACAGCCTGAAGCACCATTACTAGAAGTAGGTCTTGTTGAAGAAATAATGACTTAGATTTGGAGTTTTTGTAGGCTTTAATCTTTGCTGTTTTTGGTGCATCCAGGTAGAATGAATAGGATCTCCAAGGAGAATTTTATAGAAGATAAAGATAGTGAGGGCAGGTTCCCCTCCCTAGGTGCTGTTTGCCATATGTGGCAGGCTTGTGTGTGTGGGAGGGGCAGAGAGCACATAGTTGAGAAAGAAGATACAAAAGACCCTTGGAATCCCTGTTGGCGCTCTTTGTGATGAGCAAATACAGATACTGAACAAGCAGAATTAAAGTTACATCAGAGCAGCACTTACGTGTCACTGTGGACTAAAACCCAAGTCCTTACCTCAGCAGTTGTGGATGTTTAGCCTCAGCTACCGCCGCTGCAGTCCTCCCCAGCACCATCATTCTGCAGCCCAGATGTCGTACAGCCTTCCTTTCCCAGCCTGCCATGACTTCTCCCACTCAGAGACCTTGGGCTTTTTGTACCCTCCGTTTTCTCATAGGTATCCATGTAGTGTCTTCAGTTCTCTGCTCATACGTCACCTCTCAGGTAGGGGACACTGGGCACATTGGCATTCTGCACTCGTATCACGGTCCTCTGACATATATTTGTTGGTGTTGTTGGCTGCTTCTCCCATTAGAATGTCAGCTTCATGAGATCAGAGACTCACTTCTTTGTCCTGCTCCTCCCCCATTGCCTGAAACCTTGTCTGGCTCACAGTAGGAGCTCCACAGATGAATGAATAATGAACAGTGAACAATCCTTGTTGCTTATTGTTCAGAGATAAAAACAGGCACTTCAGGAGAGAAATGACCCAAGTATTCAGATATATCGTGACAGTCAGCTTATCCATGTGGGAGAAGCCTGAGGCCACTGAGAGAGTAGAAGCCACGACTGAAAACATCGGCCCTTGTTTCTCACTGGGGTCCTCCTGTGTACGGCTTCCTAAGGTGAGGAGGGATCGCCTCAACTTGTGTCCCGAAACTATAATAGCAGTTTAAGGAAAACAGTCTTGGAGGCTGGGGTAGCTCAGTGGTAGAGTACTTGCCTAGCACACATAAGGCTCTAAGGTCCATCCCCAGAATCAGGGATAAAAGAGCAGTCTCATAGGGAGAGATTATAGATGCTCTTAAAAAGTGAAGATTTTGTTTTGTTTTGTTTTGTTTGTTTTTAATTAAGTCATTCCTTGGTCTAAAGGAATTCAACTCAGTTCCCCGTGGCGATTCCATTCTCAGGGTTGCACGTTCTCTTAGGGTCATGCGGTGCCTGTGAAGGGTTGGAGAGTGAGGGCCAGGGCCAGGGGGAGCAGTTTCTGTAGGCCCAATGTTGCTAGAGCTTCCTTTTTTTTAATTTTTTTTTTTCTTGACACAAACTGAACATTTGAATCTCATATGAAATTTGATAATTATAAATTTAGCCCATTTTTCCCAAACACTATACCAGACAAAATCTATCCGTGAGTTGAATTTGTTGATATTCCTTCAGTTTTAGCCTTTCAAATAGGATATGAAATTTTTATATTACCATTTACCTAAAACAAAAAACCTGCAAGATCTTTATTCTGCTAACAGAATTCTTCACAAGTAAATAATAGAATATAGTTGTTTCTTCGTATTTTTTATGTTGAGAACATTTAGGCACAAGAACATCATCGGTATAGACAGGCAAGCCTGAGCATCCTGGACGTTGAATCTTACAGTAAACTGCTAGTTTTGGACAGGTTGGTTGTCTCTAGTTGTATCATAGAAGAACTCGTTAGTTTTCAATTTAAAAAAGGAGTGGTGAGGGGCTGTTACTGCTTTAGCATTCAAAAGGTAAAGTCAAGGAGGGTCAACTTAAAATTGCTTCAAGAAACACCTGGAAATTGCAAATGTGTTTACAATTACTTCTCTGTTGACGGCATTATGTTTCAGAAAGTGCTATTAATTGTGATAGACTAACACAGAGCTCTCTGTGAAATTCAAGTCCGTTTAATATCAGCACCTTCAAAGACAATAAAAATTCCAGCCTGCATTTATCTATTCCCCTGTGAGGAGTTACCACAGTGTACATTGTATCATTCTATGTGAAATTCTTGGGTTTAATCGTCTCATTTATAGGCAGTTGTCTGAGGTCAGTTTTCCATTTTGCAGTTGTCAAACAGCTGTCAGATTACAAAACCAGATCCTAAAGTTAATTATATTTTGTGTCATTCCTTATTAGTATATTTCTTGACTTTAATGTTTAAAAAGTTACTCATATTTACTAATCATCCTTTCCCTCAGTTATCCCATTTTTCCCATAAATGTCTACCTAAACATTAAATGTGATACCCTGAATATCCTTACTGTTTTCTAAACTTAGTCTTAAAATTTCATAGGAACTTTTTTAAAGACACTTGAATTGGACATTCAGCCAGTAAATTCTATGATTCTTTTTGCAAGAAGAGAAAATCTTAATCATTTTAAGCATGTCATCCCTTTATCATTGTCATGGTTATTTTCATTTTTATTTTTAACATCATTTCTATTAAATTGAAATTTCAACAGTAACTGAAAATAGAATTCTTAATTGCTTTCTAAACTGTCAGTATAGGTTACTGTGATAGTAAAAACTTCAGCATTTATTTTTAATAATTCATTGATCAAAGAAATATTTCTGGTTATGTCATTGATGTTTTTACTACAAAGCACCTCAAGTTGCCAGTGGGTGACATTAACATTGTAATCCTCTGTAAAAGGAGTTCAGCCCTTAGGTGTTTGATGAATACTTCAGAGTTAAGTATCTGGTGAGGAGTGACAGCATATGCATTTATAATTCTTAGTTGTTAGAACACATTGAAATGGGCATTAAATTATAATTAGAAATTACTACATCACCAGTACAAAACATTTTCATATTTAACTTTCTACACTAAGGTCATAACTTTCTACACTAAGGTCAAATCAATATTTGTTTAGTTTTTGCTTTTCATAGACTTACAAGTTACATAGGATTTGGTTTAACCTTTTCTGGGGTTTGACACATTTTCCTCTGAGACCCATAACTCCTGGCATATTTTTCTGTTATACTACTTATTAAATTGCACTTTAATTATGTTATTACATATCTGAATCTTCTGGCTACTGAGCCTCTCTTTGGCTAAAAGAGTATATTTTATTTATTTTAAACCACAGTACCTGACAAATAACACTTAGTGGATAAGAACTCAGTCGGCAAATAAGAACATGAAGTTAGAAGAGCTTAAACATAGTATTACTTTTTTCCTTTGTTATCCCAACTTCATTAAAATTGTTATTTTAAAGTGAAATTTTATTTTATGACTTAAAGTGGAAGATACTCTTACTGTTTGTGCAGATTGTTTTGGGAGTTAGTTTTTTCTTTTTTTTTTTTTGGTTTTTATTTTTTATTAGTACATGTTCGCATTACATAATGATTACTTTCCTTGTGCTGAATCATCTTGAGAGTATTAGCATCATGATTGTAATAAAATGAGATGAATTAATTATTAAAGGGTCATATATAATCAAACTAAGGTTAATGTCAATACAAAAATTAAAATAGGAAGCTGGGTTTTTCATATGGTAATAAATGAAATTATATATTTGTTTCACCTTTGTCTGTTACTGGTTTTAGGCAGTAATTCTTTTTTTTTTTTTTAAGGCAGTAATTCTTCATCAATTGCTTGAAAGTGATTTGGCAATAAACTATAAATATTATTCTCTGTGTGATTATGCCAAGTAGCTATTAGGGGAAAATGCCATGTTTCCTCATCAGAAACTTCATTACTAGAAGAAAAAAATAAGATAGGAGATCCAGAAACCCAGATGTTCTGTATAACCCATTGCCTACTCAAGAGTTCTTCCTGGATTTCTGCAAGATACTACCAGAAATGTTACATGTCTAAACAAACTTCAATCTTTCCCTCTCTAATCTGCACAGACCTGCTAGCTCAGTTACTTTCAATTTAATCTGCTAGTTGCTCAAGTCAAGAATTTTGGAGTCATTAAAGACCCCTGGTTTTCTCTTACGCCCTATATTGACACCTTCAGGAAATCATGCTGAGTGTGTACATACATACACTGTGGCCTACACACTCTGTGAAAGATGTCAGAGTGGTCAGATACTGGTTGGCCTCTCTAGTCAGTTCTCATAACCTTTGTCCCTTGCCTGGACTGTTGTAGTAACTGTCTCAGCGGCATTGCTGCTTCCCTCCTGACTCTTGCAATATTCTCAGCACAGTTTCAGAGCGACCTTCTGAAACCATGAGGTTGTGTCTTTTCTCAGTCAAACTTTACAGGAACTCTCCAGGCTCTGGAAGAAGGAACGTTTTGCCACTCATTCTCAACTCCTCTTTGTTTTCGTTTCTTTTCAACTCCTATTTCTGTAATACATAGCTGATTATTTATCTTAAATTTTGTGACTAGAAAAATGATTCTATGTTTGTGATACTTTCATTACAAGTAGGTATTTATATTTTTTATTTGTTAATTGCCACAGTTATTCTGTCACTTTACCATATTTTATTTTTTAATGTTCCCCAAGTATTTGTTATTAATATTTTTCTCAGTATTATCCATCATTTTGTTCTTTATTTACGTTTGTTTGTTTTTAGATATATCAAAGCATTACTTTTTTATTTTTTTTTTTGAGACAGGGTCTCGCTTTGTAGTTCAGGTTGGCTCCGAGCTCACTATGTAGCCTAGGCAAGCCTGGAACTCAGCAATCCTCCTGTCTCTGCCTCCTGAGTGCTGGGATTACAGGCGTGAGCCACCACACCCAGCATTGTGGTATGTGATATTGATTGCTGGTGGGCATGAGTCTCCACACCCAACATTGTATGTGGTTACTGGGGATCGAACTCAGGACCTTGCGCTTGTGAGGCAGGTGCCGGAACCACTGAACTAACCCTCCGGCCCAAAGCATTACATTTTAGACCTATTATTTTATGACAATTTCTTGCTAGAGAAAGTTCAGGAGAAAGATCAATTTAAGATGTAACTCCCCCCCCAAAAAAAAGTAAGCCTGAGGTGGTTGTTAAACATAATTTGACTATAAATTGTTTGTGTGTTCTCCCAGGGCAATTTTTAAATACTACCCTTATATGAGGTTCCATCCTTGCATTTTGGATCTTTTGTTTCACCAGTGTGATCTGTTTTCCAGAATTTCACCTTTTAAGCAGAATAACTTTATTATATATTACAATGTCTTAGAGGACCAGGCTTTTCCCATCATGCTCCTTTCATCACTATTATTTCAGGTAAAATTGACTCATTTTTTGAGTTCTTTTTTAAAATGGGATTTTAATCAGAATTATATTATTTTTGTAAATTTATTTCAGTATACGTCTTTGTACTGTTTGATCTCCTTAACCAAGACGTATTTCTTTGATTCTAAGTCATTTACTAACAACACAGGAGACAGCTAATGTGACACTAGACAATTTCACAAATATTTAAATGTAGGATGAAAATGTGTAAAAATCAAAGAAATCAGCTTCTTTTTTTTTTTCTGTTCACTCATACTTTAAATTTTTTGGAATAATGAAATTTCTAAAATTTACATATGTGCCTTTTCTGTTCATTGCTAGGCTTTTTTGGCCAACTCTTAGATTTTTAATTTCTTTAAAGTAATTCCGTTTCTGTCACTTTAAAAATGTCTCCCTGTTCTCTGTCATGCACCCCTCCCTCCATGTAAGTATGTTTTCATCTTATACTAGTTCTTATTTTGTAGTATTGAAAGTTAAAAACAAAAAGCTTTTAAAATTTTTTTTCCCAGAAAGTTTTTCTTTTTTTTTTTCCCCCACACAGATGTTCCATTGCTTCTCAGTGCTGTTTTTCATTTTTCTTCTGTTGGGGAGTTTTAACAGTTCTACTATTATTATTTCCCTTTGTTTATGCACCATTGAACTAAGAAGAACATTCAGTCACAGTATTTCCTGTGTACATGTGGGTGAGAGTCAGTTGGTTCTATAGTATCTACATATGTGATGTTACAACTTCTCAGTTCTTGTGACTCAGACATATTTTCTACTTGACTAATGTTTACAGTGTGTCCCTCTGCTCTGAGGTGACATTTCATCATCCTCCTTCCAATAATTTTAAAGTTTATAAGTTATGTTTTTGCTGAAGCAATTCCTCCACACATTTAACTTGTGTTTAGGTCTTACTTTTCCATGTAGGCATTTTTTACATTAGTTTGGCAGAAACCTTGCTGTCAGTGGATTGATGGTGAATGAAGAAGCAAACAGCAATTTTAAAATAATCACAAGTTTCACTTCAGCATTACAAAGTTGCTATTGAATGCTATAGTTGATAGGTACCTGGTACCATTTGCATTTGTAAAATGGAGAGACTGTTAGAATAGAAATCTTAAATATGACTGGTTATTGAGTAAACAAATAGGTCAGGGAAATTGTAGGCAAAGTAATGTGTATAGCCCTATGGGAGGAGCAGCATGATTCACAAAAACAAGCGGACTAACTTGACAGAGAAGGAATGGAGGAATTCCTGGTGTCCAGACTGGAGAGGAGGATAGAAAGCATGCTGTATGGTCTTACCCCTATGTAGGTATTTTACTTTCTCTTGTTATTTTATATCTTTAGAGCATTAGTTTGTTGTGCTTTACCAGAGAAATACCAAATCATATTTGTTACTCTAGCCAGAATGGATACAGAGAAAATTGAGGCTTCCGGTGCACTAGCCAAACACTGATGATGATTTATGCTGAGGTCATGGTAGGGGGTAAATTTGAGATATACTTCAGAAATAAAATGAATAATATTTAGAGACTGATTTGTAGCACAGGGAAGGAGGATGTGGTCAAGGATGTTTGTAAGGGTATCGCTTCTAAAATCAGGTGGCTGGTGAAGTCATTCTCTATCAAAAGAAGATCTAGAATCAATGGGAGGATTATGAATTCAATTTTGGTCTTGCTGACTTTGAGGTGACTTCAGTATGGCCAGAAGGAAAAGTCAGTAGGTAAAAGACTATGTGGATCTGGAAATCAAAGTAGGGGAATGTGTTAGAAGTCATCTGCATAGGGCCGGAGGTTTAGCTCAGTGGTTCTGGTGACTGCCTTGCAAGCACAAGGTCCTGAGTTCGATCCCTGGTACCCACATACAATGCTGGGCGTGGAGACTCACGCCCACCAACAATCAACCAGCAATCAGCACCACATACCACAGTGCTGGGCGTGATGGCTCATGCCTGTAATCCCAGCACTCGGGAGGCAGAGACAGGAGGATTGCTGAGTTCGAGGCTTGCCTGGGCTACATAGTGAGCTCAGAGCCAGTCTGAACTACAAAGCAAGACCTTGTCTCAAAAAAAAAAAAAAAAGTCATCTGCGTAGAGCTTGTAATTGTGGCTGGGAACACTACTGAAATCAAATAACCTGGGACATGCCTTGAAGAGCTACAATGTTAAAGAGAAAGGAGGAAGACCAGAAAGAAGAAAGCCAGAGTATCACAAAAGTGGATGGACATGTTTCAAGAAGGCAGATGTGGTGAAAAGTATATAATGCTACCTATGGTTCTGTGAGCTGAGGAGTAAAGAGTGCACTGGATGTAGTAGTGGGAACTTCTCGCAGTCTGGAAGAGCTGTTTGTTGTGCCATTGAGTAGGAAAGCCAAAGGCCATGGTGAAGCAGAACTCCTAAGGAGGACACACATACACACACAGTAAAAAGAGTGATTTTCCAGGAGTCGAGAGTCACAGTAACCATGGGAAACCAGCATGGAGGCAAGAAGAGATGATGTGATAGACAGTGAGTACAGGGAACTTCATACAAGACAGCTAGTGAAAACTGTACCCTACTCACCCAGTTTTGTCCAGGTGAGGCCTCTCAAACAGATGGCTTCATATTCTTGAAGCTTAGATCCCCAGAAATTAGAAAGTGGAGAATCTGTGTCTTTGCAACACTTCATCTTCCCATTCAGTCATTATATTTTCCTCTGCTTTCTGTCTTCATATATGTAACTTTGTTTCTACACGTTTTTATCTCTTTGTCTTTTGCTTCTGCAACCTGAGTGAATGTCACATTTACTGTACTTGTGACTTGCTCACTTCCCTTTAGTGATTTTGCTTTTTGATATTTCTAGTACTGATTTCAGTTCTGCACTTTATTTTTTTGTTTTTTCATCTCTTCCACCTCTCTTTCTGTATTCTGTGTGCCTCACCTATTTTTATTTTATCTTACCTGTGATGTCAGGTTTTATGATTTGAATACATTTCGATTTTAAAAGTTATGTATTTATTCCTAGTTAATTATTTTCTAAAAATCATGGCAAGGAATAAAATAATAGATTGGAAAGTTTAAGCCCAAAATCAAGGTTGATGCTCAGAGATGCTTATGTCATTATCCTGCCTTGATGCTATCATGGCTTCAGTTTGGCCATTTCGGCCAAAAGTGAAGGTAAAAGTGTCATTATATCCAATAGCTGTAGTGTCCCGATAGAGGCTCTATACCAGAATATTTAAAAGCACAGATTTGAGTCCTGGCTTGTCAGTAATTGTGTGAGATGGGACAAGCTATTTACAATTCTGTGTTTTGATTTCTTCACCTGTAAAATGGAGAGATGGTGTCTATTTAAGCTGTGTCTGCTCAGTGGAGATGAGTAAGCAAGATTATGTAGTGGGAAATGTAAGATGGACACCTGCAGTTCAGGATAGAGCATCAGTAGAAATAAAGTGACACCGATATCTCTGGATTCTGTGGTAGAAAGAGTGAATGCTTCGAGTGCAAACGGGATTTTAACTCTAATGTGTAGACTGTGCATGATTTAAGAGTGGAGTAAGGAGGATTGTAGTCAGAAGAAATAACCTGACCCCAACAGGGAAGCTGGGAAGCACCCTTGCACTCATACATCTGTGTGATGTGGAAAGGCCTAGGGCATCCAGAGCTGGCCTAGGCCAAGCCCATATTGCCAGACTGAGAGTTCAGATTTGATTTATAGGAAATAGGAAGCCGTTGAAGAACCGTGAGCAGCATGTTGACCAGTTAAGGTATTGTTACCACAGCCCCAGCACCCATAAGAAACATGAATGCAGAGAAGACTGGGATTATAGGGAAGAGGAAATGGATCAGAGGATGTTAACTTGCCCTACAGCTTTATTAGTATACGGATAAACATATTCCGCCCTGGGGGGCAGATACTCCTTTGTGACCTTGGTCATCTTCCTCCCCTAACTCATGGGGCTGCAGTCTTCCAGAGCATGCCCTGGCAGTCAGTCAGCCAAATAAGTGAGGTTGTACTCGCCGTCTGGGATCTGACCAAATCCTTGCTTGCCCGCTTCTTACAGGTTATCATCTCTTGGTTTAATTCTTTTAAAATAGTGAAGGTTCTGGTGAGAGATGGTGTGTTGTTTTTTATTTATTTTTTAATCATTTTAATTGCTACTTTTTTCATAAAATTAAAGGTTTTCTGTTTTTTTCTCACAGAAGTGCTGAATTTTCAATTCTTTATCTCATCTAATTAGTTAATTCCCTAACGTTGACTAGATAGAGTTTTCTAGAATGTTAAAATGTGGTTGTTCCTTGATTAAGTAATTAAAGTTCAAAAATAAAATTTGGAAAGTGATTCACAAAAAAAAAAATATGGTTGTTACAAGCAAAATAAATTTGGCTGACCAAAAATCATGTCTTATAAATTCTTACCCTTTTTAAGATTATGGCATGATTGTTTTGGGACCATGAGCCCTGAGTTGTTGACTATTGCAGGAGTGATGCTATTGACAGTAATAATGATACCAGGGCAGGTCACCAGGAGTTTTGCATCCAGCATCTGATTTGACAGTGAGCCATACCAATGAAAAGTAGACCTAAGCGCTGCTGCTCTGCATTTTGGGTGTATTTCCTCCTCTGGGCACTTTTCCAACTTTGTAAGGGAATGGTGGGTGAGAGAGGAAGAGGTCTGCTTCTTACAAGAGGAAATCTGTGTCTTTGCATCTTTCAGCTGTTATGAAAACTGGTCTCCATGTAGAAATCTCAGCCTTATCAGTATTGTAAATATCTAAGTAGAATTTGCCTGTTGGGGCGCCTACCTTTCCTGGGCTTACACATGAGTGTCTCCAGTAAGGTGCATTCTCAGTACCCTGCCTCCACGCTTCTCACTAGTGTATTCTGTGGGCTTTTGTTCCACGTCTGCTGGACTGTGTTAATACTGTAGGCCTCAGACAGTGTAAACAGTGATGCACCTGCCACTCACCCTAGTCCCTTTGATCCCCCCACACTTTAAAAAAAAATTACAATATTTCAACTTCCCTTTTTGCCCCACGTGCTGCATGCTACCCCCTTGGCCTATGCCTTGGTGATACCCTTCTCTGGCTACTTTACAAATAATTGTAATTGCATTGGTGATAATGATGACCATAAGAATGTTATCAGTTTAGGTCACCAGGCACGTTACATCCATCATTTGATTTTATCTTCATAGCAACCCTGTTTAAGGTGTTGTTATCACCACCTGCCAGAAGAGAAAATGGATGCTCAGAGTAGGTACACAAATTACCTAAGGTCATTTGGCCTCGTGGCAGAGCTAGAAGTCCTCCCAGTTTTATCTGAATCTGAGCCCTGCTCCTCTTGTATTTTGACTCTTAACTTATAGACCCAGTTCCCAGCCTGTACCAGCACACAGAGCCCCTATGCTAGATTCATCTGCATTTTTGCTAGCAGCCAGTTTCTAGACCTACCCTGTTCTGTAGTGACTAAGCCTCATGGTACCTCTGCCTCCGAACCCTCCTGTTGGATTATAAAGACAGAGCTGACAGTGTCTTGGTGGCCATTAGAGTCTCTGAGGAAGAGAAATGCTCTTGGCCAAGTGAAAGAAGTCTTGTCACTTGGTGAATGGTGTTGTGCTCTCTTGAACTTGGCCTTCCTGTTGCCACAAAATAACATCACACATTCTCAGTCATCACGAATGCCAAGCTGCCAGCTAGTCCAGTGAACAAACATCCAGTGCTTCAATGAACCACATCAAATTAGTGTTTTTCAGAACTGCATGTCTTCTAGAAAACAGCTAAATCTTACCTGTACTGAAAGAAGCCAAGATACAATATCCCTCTGCTGCTGTCATCTTCAGGAAAGTTGCCTGTACTTGGACGCCTGCTTCAAAAAGGGCTTGAGAGCCGGGCGTGGTGGCTCACACCTGTAATCCCAGCACTTGGGAGGCAGAGGCAGGAGGATTGCTGAGTTCCAGGCTTGCCTGGGCTACATAGTGAGCTCAGGGCCAGCCTGAACTACAAAGCGAGACCATCTCAAAACACACACACACACACACACACACACACGGCTTGAGAGCAATAGCCAAACCTAGTGAGCACCAGACACAAATAGCACCAAGGGTGACTTGAAGTTAGATGCTAACTGAGAGCTAGGAGTGACGGTGTTAATATATTGCCTGACATTTTTAGAGCACTTTACAGAGCTATCTTATCAATCAGGTCTTTGATACCTGATCTTCCCACAATTCTGTGAGGTACCTGGAATAGGAGTCATCATAAAAGTACAGATTAGGAAACAGGCTCAGAGGCAGTGTCCTTTCCTCACTGCCAGGGCCAGTGTCCTCTCATTAAACCACCAGCTTTAGAAAACAAAAACCAGGTCTTACAGTTAGCTTTTGACTTTGATAGGTGATTGCTCTAGAATTTTCTTAAGCTGTGATCCATAATTCACAGTGAGACTTGATCTCTCAGTCACATTTTTTTTTTTTTTTTAGCAGCTTCAACTCATTGATTTTCTTAAGACCATCTGAATAGAGTGGACTCACCTAGGCACTGTTACTGATTCATGAGCTGTGAAAATTTAAACTTTTTAAAAGAATTCAAATTTCCCAGTGTGGATGAAGTAGCCTGCAGCATGAAAACACATGAAACTAATTTGTCTGATTAAAGAATTTATACAAATCATAAAATTAGGAAGGCAATTTGTAACAAAAAGCATTAAATAAAGAATGTAAATGTTATTTCTGTAGTGCTTTTTGGCATTACATTTTAATGTAAATAATGTATCTCCAAGAAACTATGAAATTAATTGATAAATCCTCTCCTCTCCAGTGGTAAGCAATGCGAGGTGGAGTCGGCCAGGGCTTTCTGTGCCAGGATAAGCCTGCTCAGGCTCACGGGGGCATGGAAGGGCTGTCACTTTGAGCACAACAGGTGCATGCAATTTATGGTCAAGAGTAGTGTAAGTATCTTTAATCAGTCCTTTTTAAGCCAAACCATATGATGTTCAGACTTAGACATTTTTCCTCTCAGTATCAAATACTTTTCTGTCTTCTCAGCACTCCACATTAGCCATACCCATCTGGGAAACTGGGCTTCCTTTTGTTACTTAAAAGAAGATAAGATGTTTACAACAGTTACAGTTGATTGCATGGTGGTTAGTCTTGCATTTCCCTCCTGTCAAGGTGACAGTGGGTCTCTAAAGAATAAATCAGTTTAGCTGACTCTTGTTTTCTGCTCAGTTCAGCTATAAATAGGTCAGTTGTTGCATCAAAAATTTCAGGGTGACCACTCTGTTAGGCTTGACAACTAACTCTCTTAGTGATAGAAAAAAATTGCTTCATCTCTTCCACTTGGCACAAAATGTGTGAATAATAAACAAGAACTTTAGAGAGACTTGTATGTAGAATTTAATGCATTTTATCACCCTTCCTCAAAAATAAATGAAATAATGCTAGTGAAACAGAGCCATGTCTTAAATATTCCACAGTACATTTTATTTTTGTTGTTTTTTTTCCCCATCATTTTCATTAGCATAAATTGAGAAGTTAAAATCAGATTTCCAAGGAGGTTATTTTTCTTACTCTGTCAAGGTGATGGAGTTTGGACATGCTATTGCTGGTCCTGCTGCCCTTTGTTGGTGTGTGTCTGTCTTCACCGTTCATGTCGCATATGTAATTTGTTAATGGGTCTCTTGGTAATTAAGATGGTGTATTCATTTCATACGCTTGGTTGTTAGGTGATTACCGGTGGGAATTACATAAGGAGGGGGAAAAATGACCTGCCATGTTCCTGCCCTTGGTGGGCTAGTGTGAATTATGGTATGGAGAGTCCTCCAGATTTTAGGGTCCAACTCAGCCACCTCTTCTTCCACTTGACAAGTTCTTCATCTATCAAAATTTAAATCTCCTTGCCCACTAAAGAATAACTTGTAAGCACTGGGTATTTTAACACTGTGGGAACGTGGCAAATGTTCAGTCGTATTTGTTTAATATTGCGTCACAACCAGATATAAGTTCTCCTTATAGCAAATATTGTCCAGTGTTAAAAAATGTTCCTTGTATAAATTATTTCTATCTTTTATTCTGTTTCCTATCACATTTCCCGTTTTCATTCTGGTTTGAAATCCAATAGAAAATGGCCAGAAAAAGCAGGTGACAAATTGATTTACGAGATGTTGGTCAAATCCTCCCCCCCAAGAAATGTGAACAATGAAATGTAAACTTCATCTTTAAATATATTTACAGAGGTTGTCACTGATGCATGCACACTGGTGAAATAACTGTAGGAATGTTTTTATCCTGTCACCTCCAGTCGAAACGTTTCATGGAGGGTGCAGTTTTCAACATTCACTAGAAACAGAAGGCGCCACTTCTGCAGGAAGTGACCACATGCCTGTCTTGCACAACATTGTCAGCTTATTAATAAAAATGCAGTAAAGCCCTGCAAGTGTGTAGAGTGGAATTTTAGGTGTTATTTGTAATGTCTGCATCATTAAATCATTCTTCACTAAGTTCACCTTGTACTAAATAGGTTCATTTGCAATGTAAAGGGAAAAATTCACAATTGAAAAGATACTGAAAGCCACATTGTAAAATTTAAAACATATTGAGGTCCATATTCAGAACCAGATGATGAAATGCAGCTCTTGGGGAGGTAGATACAGTTGAAAAAACATTACAAAGCGAAATGCCTCCAATTTTAAAGCACGAAACCAAGAGTTACAAGTACCAGTAGTTGAGGCCTATGTGTATTCATCTGTATTGTGCTTTTCTGAGAAGGCTTCACAGCTAACGTTCTGGGTAGTAGAAGGCATCCAGTTCACTTTCGGTTTTTAAAATACATGTCAGTACTTAAGTAGGGTAGACAGCAGCACTAATCATATTAAGCACAGTGCCTGAACTTCCAGTGAATGCATAATTAATGTATTGTTTTAGAGAACCTAATATATTAGTCAAGGGCAAGAGCTCCATGCATAGCTTGTTCCGCGGGTGAAGAGGAGAGCTATTCGGCGGTACTGTTTGTGCCACCGCGGCTAACTCTGCTCACTAAATCTATTTTGTTACACCTCTAATACGAGCCAAAGCCATCAAACAACCTCCATTAGAGTGCTGGCCGTGGAGAACTCTCTCTGGGATAGTAAATGCTAATTCAGTGTCAATTAGAAAAATGCTCCTAACAAAACACTGCGATTAATAAGGGGTACTTGTGTTGATTCATTGCCGGGATTTTTTTTCTAATTCCTTATAAGGATGTGTCTTTTATTACTTTCTATTTATTATTTTAAATATGTTTACCTTGAAGGCACTTTACCATTTCATCCTTATTTTAAAATGGAGCTAAATGTTTACTTCTCTATCAATATCTATTTAAACTCAAGCCATTTGGGTCTCACTAATTTAAATTCCTTTAGTGGAACCACTGAATAAAGGTTCAGAATAAACTCTTGAATTACTGCATTCAAACATACTCCTAAATTTCTCATGTCTGTAATCTTCTTTTTAGTTTTGAAGACATCCAGTGTATATTTTTTAACATAAATACAGTTTAATAAACATCCTCTTACCATGGCTAATTAATAACTGAACACTAAAACTTCTCTGTGACTTCTCAACAGTATGGAGTAGATATATTCAGATTTTAGAGTGGAACTCTGCATTTTCATGTGTTAACATTTAAGCCCCCTAACTGAAGAGGTGTGTGAGTGTCTGTTCGTGTGTTTCATGGCAACAGTGGTCACTGTTCTGTTATTCTTACTGTTTTTATGAAAATAATCTTTTGTTTAACTCATTGATAAGAGGGTGGGAGTGTGGGGAGATGTCTGCTGAGTTGGGGCAAATGAGGCAGTATAATATGAGAGGGAGAATGTGGTAGTGTTCCTTTCTGAGTTGGTGTTCTATTTAATTCTCTTAAGCCCCCGAAGTATTCATATCTGTATTTTTTCTGACTTTGTGTAATATTTTACTACTGTCTAAAAATTACAGAGAAATACTTTAAATATTAGCATGAGTTATTTATTTAGTCTCTGATGTGATTTTAGCCTTAGTAAAAAATTATTAATAACTCTCATTCATTTTTCCATGAATAAATAGAATCATAAAAATGTCCAAGTCTTCATATTTAAATTTTAAAATAAACTCTTGAACAAAATAGTTTAATTTGACCAGAACTATAAGGTATAATTTTTGAATTAGCTTTAGGTCCTTTAAAGAGAGTTAATTTAAACTAAGTTATAGAACAATTTAACAGATTTAAATATTAGCCCTCTTTACTATGTGTGTGTTTTCTTAAATTGATGATTTAAATAGATTACTTTTTGAAGGCCACTTTTCCTGTGTCTCTTCCTGGTGCTGTCACTAAGTAAAGTCACAGCCCTGAGACAGTCCACAACACCTCCACATCAGCATATGTCAGCTATTCGTTATTCTTACCTCAGTTTTCTCATGTATTTATATAAGAGGGGCAGGGAAAAGGAGGTAAGGAATATTGTTATGTAATGTCTTAATGTTTACAAATAAAAGTAAGCCACGGTGTATATTTTTTGTCCTTGTAAGAACTTGTAACATCACTTAGAAACATTCAAGGACAGTTCTCTTATATTCATGCAAAATAAAACTAAGCAATCCTGTTACACTACTGCTTTCTGTTAAATACAACCTGCATAGACATATATGAATTGATGCATTAAGAATTCCTTTGTTTGCCTGTGTTTAAATGTTCCTTTAGTATTTAAAAATAAAAAGTGATACTCTGCACAGTTAGCTGTCTTTATATTAATTATGTGCTACTGAGAAGTTATTATTTTTCCCTGAAATACCAAAATAGTCTGGTAACATGGCCACTTCAAAGGTACCACCACCTTTAGAAGTGTTTTTAATTTTTTTCAAAAGTTGCTTTTTTAATAGTACTGTAATTTGAATCTGTATGTGTGTGTGGTGTTTAAATTACAGCATGGGACCTTAAAGGCCTAGCCGGTACCTCAAATTTGTTGCAGATGCTGTATATAAATCTGATTTATCTTTTTTTCTACAGTATAGACATTTTATGTTTAATTTTATTCTTTTTGGTATCTATAAAAGTTTAATAAACAAATTTCTTTGAACTGTATTCTTAGTGAAAGATGAAAAACAAACTACCCTGAGCTCATAGATTAAGCATGAAAGAATTATAGAATTATGTCATGTGGTATATACATTTTAATGATATAGTTTTGAGTGATTGGATTTTCAGCCATATTCTGTGATTTGTTTTGGTTTTATCTTAATTAAATGTTAAAATTAAAATGTTAGCTTTGAACATTTAAAACAGTTCTTATTTGACAAAAAGGCTTTTCCTGCAGTCGCTAATAAACATAGCAAATACCAAATGTGTGTTTTATTACATTAAGTCTTTGTTAATATCACCTGTGTTTTTCTACATTCTATTTTTGGCAGAAATTATCTGTTCTCAAATATTCTTTTGGCCATAATAAACTACTACAGTTTAGTAGGTTAGGATGTATATTATCCCAAATTTTCCTACGAGTGTGTGGATATAGTAAAGATTCTGTGATCTTTTTGCATGTGTGAGTCCTTGTAAAAATGCTTTCACCTCAAATATTTAGATAATTAAATAAAAAGGGTATTGGAAAAGGGAGTAGGGTGCTTTAAGTGTGTTAGGGGTGGATTTATGATTGTAC
Source organism: Thryonomys swinderianus (assembly GCA_004025085.1). Taxonomy (NCBI): domain Eukaryota; kingdom Metazoa; phylum Chordata; class Mammalia; order Rodentia; family Thryonomyidae; genus Thryonomys; species Thryonomys swinderianus. The sequence continues at coordinate 78,713 of PVIC010000856.1, read as the reverse complement.
AGCTGGACTGAGTTATAGCAGGACCACAGAACCTAAACAAAAGGATCCATCTGACTTAAAGAAGAGCATATCTCCAGGTACATTTCTAAAATCTGTATCTTTACATTTATTTTTTAACATTTGGTTTGTATTGCATTAAAAGTACATTCTTTAGAGTTCAGATACTGCTAAATGCATTGTATTTAAATCTTATTTTACAGAAATTTCTTCCTTAATACTTTTTAATTGTATAAATATATTAGTATATAAATAGTGTAACTTTTAGTCAGTTGACCCTTGCCACTAAAACTATTCAAGTTCTCAGTTTTTCCTGCCTTAATTCAGTTGTTTGATTCCTAATTCCACACTGTCCAAATCTACTTAAAACTTCCTATAGAATTTATATATTTTATAGTCTTCACTGTATTCATAGTGCTTATATGGTATAGCTATTTTTTAATTTACACATATATGGATAAGTCAGATCTTTTAGCTTTCTCTAATTGTGTTTGCTTTTACTGTTTCTTTAAGGCCCCTTGAGAAAACTTGCAGTCCCTTCTAGCATTGCACTGTAAGCATTATAACCCGTGTATTCCTTTAGCTGAAGACAAATAGGAAAATACAAGCTGCTTGTGCTCACAAAAACAGACCTCATTCCCTTGAAAAGCAGCCCTGTAGAAAACCCTGTACTAGTTTACATTCCCACCAACAGTGGAAAAGGGTTCCCTTTTACCCAAAGCCTCACTAGCATTTATTTGATTTCTTGATGAGGACCATTCTTTCTGAGGTGGGGTGGAAACTCAATATTGTTTAAATTTGTATTTCTGTAATGGCCAGCGATGTCGAATATTTCTTCATATATTTATTGCATTTTGTACTTCTGCGAAATGCCTGTTCATTTTACTTGTCAATTTGTCAGCTTTTGATTAGGTCTTTTATTTTGGGAGGTCTTGAGTTTTTTTATTTTTTTTAATATATTCTAGATATTAGTCCTCTGTTAGAGAAAGAGTTGACAAAAATTTTTTCCCATTCTGTAGAGTGTTTTTTTCACTTTATTGATGTTTCTTTTGTTGTGCAGATGCTTGCTTTTTTTTTTTTTTTTTTTTTTTTTTTTTTTTTTTTTAA
>PVIC010000856.1:0-77509 GCA_004025085.1 Thryonomys swinderianus | reverse complement strand
TCAATATTGGAAATTTGTACCAGTATATGATACAATTTAATTCTCATTTTTCCCATTCCCCTGCCTACCCCACAACCCTCCATCCCCTCAATATGTAACCTTTCTTTCCCTTTTTTTATTACCATCACATTTTTTCTTTACCACTCATTCATTACCCCTCCACCACATTTCCCTTCGAAGATTTTCTATTTCACAATATCCATCATACGTTCTAGAACTTACTAACATCTTCAGTTTCTCATACCAGAGAAACGATACAGTATTTACATGTGCGACCTATTTATTTCACTTATAAGTATGTCCTGAAGGTACGTCCATCTGGATAAAAATAACTCCAACTTACCATTCTTTAAGGCAGAGTGACACTCCGTTTTATAGACAAACCACATCTTCTTTATTCAATCTCCAATTGATGAGCATTTGGATTGTTTTCCAAGACTGAGCTATCACAAATTGAGCTATTATAAACATGGATGCACATATGTCACTGTGATATGATTCTTTTAATTCTTTTGTGTATATTCCTAGCAGGCCAATAGCAGGGTCGAATAGGATCTTTAATCTTAGTTTTTTTAGGAATCTCCATGCTGACCTCCATAGAGGTTGTACCACTCTACATTCCTACCAACAGTGGAGAAGGGTTCCTTTTCTCACAGCCTCAGCAGCATTTGTTGCTGGCCAATTCCAAGTTAGTAGCCATTCTTTGTGGAGTGAGATGAAGTCTTAGTGTTGTTTTCATCCACATGCAGATGCTTTTTAATCCTAGAGTACTACTCTGCCATGAAGATAAACTTGAGTCAATTGTAGGAAAATGGGCAGATTTTGAGACCATGATATTAAGTGAAAAAACTCAGACATACAAGCTTAAGTATCACAAAATTCCTTTTAGATGAAAAGTTGAAAAATGTTTAAGTGAAATGCAAAATAAAATATGGAGAACAGGAAGTAGAGAGGCCTTTGTCAAGGGAGCAGGGGCTTGAGTGATAGACTGAGAGGGAATGAGGGAGGAAAAAAGGGATGAAAGAACTACAATGTGTTTATGTATGGAAGGAAGGCAAACGTTATGTAAAGACTGTATCAAAGGAGAACTATGACAGGAAAGGATGGGAGCATTCTCTGAGTGAAGTAAGCAGAGATATGGTTGGTGGTTTTGTTTTAACACCCTGAGGAGCCAGACTGCCAGCCCGTTCCTTGTTCTTCAACCTGTGCATCAACCTATCGAGGAGACGACACAGTCTCACATTAAGAAACCACATGAATTAAGTAGAGATGCTCCTTAATCCCAGATGTGTGTGAGGCTTGCGCATCTTCTTTCCTCGCTTGTCCTCCTGGGAGGATGTAGTGAAGGTGCTGAGACTAGTCAGTGCCAGCTGTGGTCTCAACAAAAATCAAAAAAGTAAAAGCCCCTGGATAGAAATAGAGTTTTTAGTCCCTACTTAAGTCATATTAGAGAAGTAAGAATCCTATGGATGGTTTCATCCCTCCTTCCTTAGAGTAAGTCCTCCCTTCCTAGGTTATTTGTAAAATAGTTTTACAGTTAAGGCACTAGGTAGATACATTGTTGTGTGGGAATGATTTGGGCTCTTTGAATTAAAATTTGACCAATCTCTGTCAGTCACGGGATGAAACCTATCATGGCTTGCATAGTACAACTCATTTGAAATTCCCAGCACAGTTGATAGTTCTTCCTACAGGTCAGAAACCCACGTACTGGTTAACATCCCAGGTCTGGGAATGGAGCCGGCCTGCAACCAACATCTACCTCTATTTGCCAGGAGTGATATTATATAATTATTTAATCTCACATAACTAACTTTTTCATATATAAACTGGAGCCTAGACTGTCTATACTGAAAGATTTTTTCCCCCCTTAGGGTTAAATTAGGCCTTTTAATTTTTAACCCTGATCTCCCTTGTCATCTTTTTCATCATCTTTGCTTTCTTGGTTCTTTGTTGTCATTGTCATTATCTTTGTTGTCAGTGCATCTTCATGGTCACATGTTTTTGTTGCCATCTTTATTGATTTCTGTCCCTCCTTTGCTCTCATCTTTTCTCTTTATGTCCCTCACCTTTCCCTTTTCTTTTGCCTTTCTTTCCCCCAGTAAACAGCCCATCACCTCTTAGTAAAACCTTCCAGGAATCTTTCTGTACCTTGTGACTTGAAAACCCATGAGTTACTCTGTGTATGAAGAAACCTCACTCAGTGATTGGCCTGTGGTCATTCCCTCATGGAATAGTAACTCTCCGGAATCACAAACAGTTACCATGGAATCCCTAGCAACACCTAACAAGTGTTTGCTAAGATTCTATAAAAATAGATGGATTGCATGTTGGGCATGGTGGCTCACACCTGTAATCCCAGCACTCGGGAGGCAGAAGCAGGAGGATTGCTGAGTTTGAGGTTTACCTGGGCTACATACTGAGTCCCTGTCTTAAAAAAAAAAAAAAAAAAGTAGCTGGATCCCATTGAAAATACTCCTGAATGATGTGTGCATGATGGTAATGGGGAAGAAGAGCAGTCCTTCACTGAACACTTAGTCCATAATCAGTTTTATCTGTATGACTGGTTAATCCTTCTAACAAATTTAGGAGGCAGATAGCATACTCATTTCTAGAGCTGATGAAACAAATGCAGACAAAACACAGAGAAAAACCCCATGTTAGCCCTTATTTCCAAATCTCTGCTCTCTGTCTAAATTCTGAAACACACGGGAGCTTTAGCCTTTTGGACTTTTCTTTGCTATTGGGGAGCTAGAGAGATACCAGCACCGTGCCTGTGCCTGCTGAGATCCCTTACTGGAAATCAAGGGGAAGAGAAAATGACAGGGTCGGGTTTTCAGCTTCCTGTATTTGCAGTGAGGAGGGGAAGTGCTCTATGAGGCAGCTTATTCTGGCCCTGGCTTTGCCTGGTGAGACTATGGCAGGTAACTGTGGCTGGCAGTCCTATAGTGCCATGAAGTACACAGGATGAAGCAAAAACAAAAAAGGTCAGAAAACACAAAACGAAACAAGATGGGATTTTGCATTTTCTAGTAGCACTAATTGAGAAAGTAATGTTAGAAAATACTGTAAAGCAGGTATTTCCCTTGAAAATAAATGTTATACTATACTGTCTTGCTGCATTGTTAACACAGGGGTGTTAACGACAAATTGCTACAATATAATGTCCATACGTGGGGTTGATTCTGACTTACATTGTCATGGAAAATAAGTTGGGTATGTGGAACCTAAATCACTACCTTTTGGAGTAAGTCTTTTTCATTTAGAGAATCTTCTGAGTAAAAGTATTAGAAGATTCAATTATAATGTGATAAAAAAGATGGTTTATGTAATGATTTCTTTCTAACTTGAAATTTCCTTAAAACAATATGTACAGTTATATCTACATTTAAAAATACTTCCATGCTTTTGTTTAGGTTTTGTTCCCATAAAACTCTTATATCCTGTGATAGAATTTAATCATAAACCAAATCCCACATCCTTCTTTATCCCCACATCATGAAATCATTGCTGATGAGGTGAGGAGATAAAGTAATTGGATTAGAAATGGGTGGTTTAAATTTACACCATTTTATTATATCAGGAATTTTTGATATTTGAGCTGTAGCTTTTCCACAGCTGTGCAATCACTTGTGCCTCCGATATGTATATAAAACCAGGCACTGTGATTTTGTTATTTTGAATTCTGAAGGAGGATCAGTATAGATGGTCAAATCTGTTATTACAAAAGCTTTATCTGATCTAAGACAACTGGTAGCCAGGGTGTATACAACATAGAGGTGCAGAGGTATGATCCTTCCGTTACTAAATGTTCCTCCGCTTGGTTCTCTGCTTTGTAGCACTCAGCATTTTTAGCAGGGTGTGAACGGCAGTGGCAGTGTGGATACTTGATGGGTTTGTAGTCTCCTTCTGTCCTCAATACTTCTCTCAGTACAAAAACATTGCATTTTATTGTCTTAGAAATTACTGCCTTATCCTAGAATATCTTTATGGAGTGTTAAATTTGTGTATTATGTAGACAGAATATAGTTTCTGCCTTTCTATATGATTTGCCAAAGGGTAACCAAGAAATGTATAGCATTAAGAAATTATAATAAATATTCCTTTTTTATGTTTCCTGTATTTATTTTGAAGTTCTATCATGATGTTTTTAGTTGAAGAATTATGTACTAGGTATAGAAATTTAATAATCTAATAATGTTATTTATGCCATTAGAAGTATAGCTACTCTTATTTCAAGTTTAATTCATTTTAGATTTGTGTAATTCTTAAAAGAAACAGTACAACTGCCTCAGTTTGGAAACTATTGAAAATCTTAATGACTTATAGTAATATATGATGCTTTCAAATGAAGATAATAAGTGGTGTTTGTGAGTTGGGTTAATATTGATTTGATAAAATTCCTTCAAACTCACCTCAGATTTGTTAAAAATAAGCCAAATTTATTAAAATAAGGTACTAAGTTTTTAATAGAAACTTTGAAGTAACAGCTTATATCTTAATAATTAAACCACATATTAATTTAATTTTCATGAGTTATTAAAGAAGCTTTGCAAGAATCTCTGGCTGCTGACTGTTCTATATCTGTAGCTATAGTTAGACTAATTTGGACTAATTGGATTAATGAAAAGTTCAATTGTGCAGTATTCCAGATGAAGTTCAATATTGTTATTTTTAAAGTTGAATATTAATAGTAAAGTCCTTGAAGTATTTCTTATTCTTAAATGTAATTGTTGAATGTGGGCATTATGTCTAATTTTATACACCTCATAGTAGCTAAAAGTGTAATTAACTGAATTTTAAAATGTGATTTCTAAGTATAGTCAATGAGTGATATACTTGATAAAATATACTTAAGGACACTAAAGCAATTGGTTTTTAAGTACTTTAAATGCCTGCCATCACTACTGATAATAGAATATTGTTAAAATTATGAAGTAGCATATATTTAATGAAAACTTTTGCTAAATGGAGGTCACTGGTATCCTGATGTAGGTATGGATACTGAAAAAATCACTAATGTCTAAAGTGTAAATTCATGAGACTCATCATAGTTCAAAGAAAATACCTTTTCCTTAAAAATAATCCTTAATTCTGAGTTTTCATCAGTTCCAATATAATCTTAACTAGATTTTAATCTGTGTTATCTTACTTTATGGGCCATAGGTGAAATTTTATGTTATATATAGAAATCCTTCCACTTTCCTAAATAGCATAATCGTGAACCACAGGAACTTGTGTATCACAGTTCTTTGAATTCGTGTCACTGGACTTTTGATTCTTCTTGCTCTAATGTTAAAGCATTTCTTTTTGTATCATAAATATTAAAAACCTTCTAGTTCCTTGTAAGTAAAAGCCTTCCCAATATAGTCTATACTGTCCTCAGATTTGAGACTGAAGGAAAAAAGTGACCCATCATAAGCCATCACATGTAAATCTTTAAAGAAAATAATATTGCAAGTTTCATCCAGTCTCATATTCATGACCTTTAGGAATATTGTCAGTGACGTGCTTACATGCTTGTTAAAGTGTTTTTAAGGAATATGAAGAGAAAAAAATAAAAGATTATCTTCTGTACTGACTCTTTTAAAATCATCATCACGAGATCTAATGAACAATTTATATGTTAGAAAATGTTTTCAGGAAAAAAACGATCACAAGATGAAAAGCCTTGCGTCCACCTTTGTTAGATAGTGTTTCAGAGCACAAAATAAGTCAAGTTGCATAATTTCACTTTGAATGTGGGAAGGATGTTTTCACCCCCAGAAAGAGACAGCTAATACGTAGAAGGAGATTAAGCCTATTCCCAAACAATGTATGTGGTATAATGCACCACTGGAGAGGATTTTGAAACCCACTAGCTTAATAAGCTAAAAAAGCCAGCACCACCATTTTACCTCAGTATCAAAGTATGCTTCCAAACCTCCTTTACTAGGCACAGGTAGGTTACATGTTCTTGATGTTCTTTTTAATTAAAATATTTAGAGACCATCTTAGAATCACATGCAGTTTTAACAACAACAAAAAAATGAAAGTCTATACACCCTTTATCTGGTGCACCATAATATGACAACCAGGATATTGATTATTGACTCACTGCATTTTTTAAATGTTCTTTGAGTCTTACCCAAGTGGCACTTTTTATTCATTTCATTCATTTATTCATTTTTATTCAGAATTTAGGACAACAGTATGTAACTATACATGTAAAATTATCTTTAAACTAATAAATACATAATGAAATTTCTGTTCATTGCATGTAAGATACAAAGATTCACACTAAAAAACTACCCACCTTTGAATAGGTAGCATTCTAGGCAGTTTATGTGGAGTGCTCTTTACCATCTGTGCTGCTGAGTTTGATTCTGTTGACAGATTTTAACTCTTATTTGTTAGAGTCATGTACAGCTCTTACTTTGTTGAAATCTCTGAATAGTTTTGATAATTAACCAATATTATAATGATAAAGTTTGGAACTAATATAGTTATTTTGTTGAAAAAGAATGTTTAGTGTATTAGCAAGAACATTGCTGATTGTAAATACTAGGTTAGTAGTTCTCAAATGTTACTCTGTATAAGGTATCACCTGGGGAACTGATGGAAAATGCAGGCCCTTGTCTCCACTTCTTGGTGTTTGTGGTTTAGAAAACTGAGAAAGGGCCCGATCCCTGCGCTTGCACTTAGGTAATGTAGAGGATTATGGTGTAGACGGCCCCTGAACTACATCATGAGAAGCACTTTATTAGGTATTGAGGCTTTCTAGCCTAAAGTGAAGTGCAGCATCTTGAGTCAGGAAAAAGAAATAAAATGATTTTCAATAAATTGTTTTGAGAGCTTAGATATAGGAGAAATTCTGGGAAGGTCTCCATCAAAACTAGTTTTAATTTTGTCAATTTTAGGGACTTCAAAGGAGAAAATCATTACATTATTCTAAAACATCAATTTCCATGCATATTTCCCAGATAATACAAGAATGACTTCTGACTTACTCATTTGATTTTTGAGTCACAGACATCTTTCTAAGAAAAAGCTAAGTAATTATATATGCTTTTATTTAGAGGTGGGGGTTTTTTGTTTGTTTTGGTTTTTGTTTTTTGCCACTAATGAAAAACCTCGGGTTTTTCTTTCTTTCCCTTCCCACTTCACTTAAAACCCTTTGCATGAAGTATAACTGCATCATATTCAGTGTTTTCAGGAAAAATTTTTGCCATAAACACAGCTAAGACTTTGGTTGTTTGGACTTTGTATTTACCTGTTTTCTTGATATGTCCATGTCACAATTTATAGTGAATGCCTGATCTCAAAAAATACTTTTATGCTAGGCTGATATTTTTTATCACCTGTTTGATAAGGTTTAGCAGAATGAGAATTCCAGCATGCCTCCCAGTGCAGGAAATTAATCATATTGGAAGGAAAGAAAGGTACATGTGATTTTTATTCTGTTTACAAAGGATATTTCCATATGTTGATTGCTCTATTTAAAAAATCAACTACCTATTTACCTAAACATATTAATAGAGTTTTAGGAATTAGTTTGCATTTATATTGAAATCGTTTCACTTATTTATATTCATTTAAAATTATTGGAACTTCAAATTTACTTAGACTGTCCTAAGAATGTATGACTTCTGTTTGTTTGTTAAAATTAAAATTATTTTAGAATTAAATTTGTTTTTTAAAAATTAAAGTCTATATGGGACTACAGGAAGTAGTGGGAAATTAAACTGATAAAGATATTTTAGGTATTTTGTTGTTTTGTTTTGAATTGCTTTTTGTGGCATCAGTAAGAATATTAGAATGTAGGTCTTCTCACTGCTGCTAGGTGTGTAAATACAGACATTCTGGGAGAAAATTTTGGAAATACAATTTAGAATTCTTAAGAATATACATTCTTCGCAACTCATCAATTTCATTTCTAGAATTTTTCTAAATTTTATATATACACACAGAGATATTTGTGTATTTTATGAATACATTAGATATAATCTCAACACCTAAAAATGGTCTCAGTAGGGCCTAGAATTTAGCTCAGTGGTTCCAGCACCTGCCTCACAAGCACAAGGTCCTGAGTTAGATCTCCATAACACGTACCACAGTGCTGGGCAGGGTGGCTTACACCTGTAACCCCAGCACTTGGGAGGCAGAGGCAGGAGTATTGCTGTGAGTCCAAGGCCAGCCTGGGCTACATAGTGAGTTCTAGGCCAGCCTGAACTACAAAGTGAGACCCTGTCTCAAAAAACTAAAAAAAAAACAAAACAAAACAAAACAAAAAAAGTGTTCTCAGTAAATTATATTTTATCTGTATTATATATCACAATGTCATAAGATTCACATTTCTAAATAATGTTTAATGTCATGATAAATGTATGAGTAGTAAATGAATAAAATATTTAGATACAGCTATGGTACAGTATATATGTCTGGGTGATAGAATCGAAAAGTATACCTTTTAACCCAGTAATTTTCTTCTAGAAATTAATGCATTCTAAGGGATAAATAGTTCTTTTTAAAAACATTGATAAGAGATAGGAAAGATAGAAATAATCCTCTCTGAGGGTTATTGCAAACTCAATGTCTCAATACAGAAAATTGTAAGGACAGTTTTTAAAAGAGTGTAATTAGAATCTCTCACTAATGCTTATATACATGCTCTCAGAACTTCTAGAACAAATCTTTTTAGAGCCATAAATGAGTGTGTGAAGAAAATTAATATTAAGGTAGACTAGAAAACAGTATTAATGTAGACCATGTTGGATGTCAAAAGAATGGGGGTTGGAGGGCAGTTGGGTCCTTACATTCAGATGGAGGGGAGACCAGTTCAGTAGTAAGAAATCATTGGTATTTTCCAATGGTCAGATGCAATCTGTATGTCTGAGTTAATATACATGTCTTTTAACAAATTGCTTATATTCCTGGTTTTTCTTTCCACATGGATTTTTCACTATTGAAATAGATTTATGATTCTACTAGAGTTCTTAATCCCAAATGTTCCTGAATGCCAGGAGCAGTTCAGTTGTTTTTACAAATTTCTTCAGTCTAATAATCTTACTGTCTCAAAATGCACTAAACTATAATATTCAGATTCTGACTCTCTCAAATTCTATGAAGTGGTGCTCATTAAAGGAATACTCCTGATTACAGTTTCTTTACAAAGGAAATGGCATCACTCAGCCATAGTGTACTGATTTATAGCTCTTGTCCAGTCTTATTCAACATACCCACAAGTAGACATTACACCATATATGACTATCACAATCTGTCTTTTTCTTAATACCAATTCAAGAAATTCCTAGGTGGTGATTAAGTATTATTTGCCTTTAAAGTCTTTTAAAATACTGCATATTGTGCCATTTTGTGGATAAAAAAATTTACATTAACTGACTCCATATTGTCAACTATTCAAATTGTTTAATACTGTATAAATGACTGTAATGAAGGTAAGCATAACAGATATCCCTTTTGAAAAGAGTAAAATCACTTGAAACATTCTCTATAAGATCTTCCCAGTGGTAACCACTGTACTGATGAAAAGGCTTTTTTTTAAAATTCACATTTCTGAATTTGAAGATCAGCCCTACCTGATCTTTAGTGCTAGCTACCAGCTGAACGGTATTAACTCTGCTAAAAGCTTTGAGGTGTTCTGTACTCTGTGTTGTCCAGTGTGCCACACTGTGGATTTACCAGGACTGTAATCATAACCTGACCTGCCAGACGTCTTTGTTTCCTGATGTCTCCGAGTCTCCTCCTCTCCATGCTGTCTTTTGCTCGCGAGTGCTGTGCTGTGTGACATAGCAGTAACGTCAGGAAGACTCTGGTTGCTGCAGGTCTTAGCTAAGCAGTGTGACCTCAGCCTGTTGCTTCATTTGGAGCTCAGTTTCTTCCTCTTTAAAATGAAAGTAATGGCAATGCCAAACAAGGTTGCGTGACGTAATTCACAGAACTTAGCCCCATACTTAGTAATAATAAGCCCTCACTAACAACTAATAGTAAACTATCTCTGATTTTAAAAATAATAATAAATCATCAAATTGCCACAGCAAGGAATCGTCCTATTGATGTTGTTTATTTCACTTGTCTGTTATATTCATTCACTTCCTAAATTAGCTATAGATTTGCACCTGCTTTGATAGTGATGTGAATGGTTATCAAAAGAGGCTGACATTTTAATTAACCCTCATAATGTTAGGTGGTATCTACCTATTGAATTGTTTATTCATAACAAATTTGCCAGTTGACTCAGTGGAAATATTTCCTTAATCATTTCATCCATAGGTAACAATGTTCATGATTTTTCAAGTCAAAAGGTGATAAAAAGTTTTTCAAACTTATTACTGATTTTTTTTCTAAGAAAGTTTCAAATGAAATAACATGGCCATGGTTTTTATGCCTAAATAGACAAATAAGATACCTTGGCAATAAATTAATCAAATAAAGATACCATAGTTGCATAATGATTATGGATTTAGATATTTAGCTCATAAACATCATAGGTTTAAGTGAAAAAATACAGAGGTGCACACTAGAAGCCTTGTGTGTAGAAGAATCCCTGTGCTGCACGTGGTACTTAGAAATTGTTCCAGCTTGCAGTGTTGTGGGACTGCCACCTTTCTGAATGTTCTAAATGTCTACAATTTCTTGATCAAATTAAAATATACTAGAGTAACAAAGAATGAGGCAGAAATCCTGAAAGCTGCATCTCAGCTGCACCACAGGTTGTCAGTAAATAAATAAATAAAATGAATAAAGTTATAGAAAATGCCCTGAAAAGTGAAGAAACTTTGTCTAACAGGAGCTGCTTCTTTAAGTCCGGGTTGCCATCATTGTAAGGACTTTGCTCCCTCACATAAACCTTTAAGAGGGTCTGAGGAAAATTTTACATTTCTTATGTGTTTTGGAAAACCTAAAATTTTTAATGTGGTTTGGAAAGCATAATGTAATATTTAGTTTTTTTAACATTTCCAAACCAAACCATACACAAACCCTCTTTTAAAACATACAACCACAACTATCAGTGTTATTTGTTTTATGATTTGCCTCCCTTTTATCATAGTAAATAAATTTTTGAAGAAAAGACAACAAAAAATAAGCCATAGACCCACCACCCTGACCTAGACATTCTAGTAAAAGTTCCTGTATTACTGTGAATCATTTTCCCACTGTTAGCTCTCCTTAGTTGCCGCTTTAAGTGACCGCCTGATACTACAGGCTGTCAGTTTAGCACATAATAACCATTCTTCTTAATATTCATTCCAGTTTTTATCTGTTAAACCAGTATTGCACTAGACGCATTTCTATTTGACTTGTAATTCTCTTGTCTCTCTCTCTGTACTGTTTCCTTTCTGTGTAATATCAAATATTAAGTCTACTAGAGATTAACTTACTCATTAATGGAAAACCTAAAATTTTTAATGTAACTTAATGAGTAACTGAGTTCTTTTTTGTCTTTCCTATGTACATTTTTCCTTTTCATTCATAAATACTGAATCAACATATTCTTTCATATCCCTGCTTATGTTTGGCTTTAATTTTAAACTTTATATTTTAATGCTAATCCCATCGACATGTTCTGAAGCAATGTAACATTTAAATATTAAATGTCATGTAACATGTGATCAGTAATCTTCAATACCAATCTTAATGAGCCTTCATTTAATGGATCTGATTTTTTTTTTGTTACATAAGCTTTTAGAGTTTTGTGTAATTTCTTCTTTTTTATTGTTTTATCTTTGTTGGCATAGTAATTATATATTTATGGAGTATAACTGATGTTTCCATACTTACATATTTTTGGAATTATTAAATCAGGCTGATTAAGGTATCTGTTGCTTATTATTTCATTGTGGTTATTACACTTAAAATTCACTCTTATTTTGAAATATATAAATTAATACTATCATAGTTATCAGGCTATGGAATATATCATGTGGTGGTAATTTTCTTTTAAAAACTTTTTAACAATTCATGTCATGATATGATAAATGATAAAGGAAATGATGCCTCAAATATAATTAATTATTAAGCTATCATTTTGAAAAATTACATTAGTGTAAATTAGATTCTCATAGCTGTGACATTTTTTCAAAAATTTATATATGAATATCTAAGATTATTTTTAGACTGTATTTTTAATGTTCGTGTATCTGTTTTAAATAGCATTTTTGTATGTATTTGAAGCAGGTGCAAAATCTTATTAAATGTCAGTTGACATTTGCATGGTAACATGCTTTTTATAAGTACTAGTATCTTATTATGGAATAAAAGTCACTGTAAAATGGATAGGCTAAAATAAATATACTAACTGTTATAAAATTCATCCTGATGTATTACTTTCTTGTAACAGTATTTAGCATTGTTTTACATCATTACAGATTTAATTCTAAATGATGTATTTACCTTTTTATTTGCTGAGTTTTATGGTTGTAATAATGGTTACTGTTATTCATTGTTTTAGCCTGGCACATACGTTTTGATTTTCACTGCCTCACATAACAAAAAATATGATCTAAAATATTTTTAAAATATGGAGTTTTATTTAAATAAGAATTGTAGTTCAGATGACATTTGTGAAGTCTGATTTTAATGCATTCACTGAAGTTTTTTAAAGTTTTATCTATAAAATCTCATGGTAAATATTGTTCATAATTTAGTCTGGGATCAGGTTTTTATTGTTCATTATTTTAATATACTCATTGCTAATATAAGTCCCTTCTTCTACTTTCAATATTTCCCTTCATCATAGATTAAGAGGAGTAAAGATATCTCTGTTAGCAAACTTACCCTCCTACCAGCCTTTTATTCAGAACTCAAAAGAAGCCTAGTTAATAAAAGGAAACCCATCTTTTGTTTGTAATTATTTCTTCAAGACAGTAATAGTCATTTAAATTATTTGGTCAAAAAATTAGATTGCTACTTTCCACCAATATTTGTGCTGACATAGAAAGTCATATGTATTGCTTACATTCTAAGAATTACCTGAATTGTTTTAAATCCTGATACAGACAAGAAACATATAAATACATAATGTGTTGTAATTATTTTAATATTTGGATTTGATAACCAAGTACCATTTATAGCCACATAATTATAATAATGAAATTGCAGTCACACATCAGTTAGTATAATTTATGGACATTTCCAAAGTTTGCCTATTTTCTGGAGTTAAATTGATATTTGGTGGAGAACTTAGAAATTCCCTTCATGCCATTTTTAATTAGCTAAGTTAAAACTTTGTTATTTAAAAATAACCACTGAAAAGCTTGAAATTAATCTTTAGGACCTATATCTTTTGTTTTCTAGACACTTAATAATTTGGAATTTTTATTCATACATCTAAGAAAAGCAAACATTTCTTCCCAGTTTATTGTTGACAAGTGGGATTGAAAATATTTAATGTGCAACAAAAGCTTGCTTTTCCCCTGAATTAGCTACTACATTCTTTTTGGATCATTCTGTAGGGTGGTTATGTTGCTCCCCTAACTTAGTGAGTGTGCTTCTAACACATTATACGTTTGTATTTCGCTTCTCAGGAAGAAAGGTACATAAATTTTTAATAATTATGGAAATTGCCCATTTTCTTTTTATTTTTTCATGGTAAAATTCTTTATACATTGCACAGATGTCTTGCCCTACTATAAGAATTCTCAGCCTTTTGACATCTTTCATTAGAGGAACAATAGGTCCCCTTGTATCATATGGATGGTCTAACTATATGTATTTCTGAATATATATCAGGCACAGTATTAAGGCATATCCAGTCATCAGCTTGAGAGAAAAGCACTGAGAATATAAAAAAGAGAAACAGCTATAAAAAACTGTCAGTATTCCAATTAATGGCTACTGTATATTATTGTGTGGCCTTATGAAGACCTTTGAAAGTATCCCAGTATATTTCATATATTGTTTTAGTCTTTAGTATAAGTACAGTTTTGTTGTTACTATTTCAGTGAAAGTCATTGCTTTTTGTCCCTATTATAATTTTTTTCCACTTATATTCACAAAGAAGCACATTTTACAATACATTGTTGAAAATATATTTTTTAAACCTAAATATTCATTAAACTATTTTATACTATCATTAAGGACTTGGTAAGAAAATAATTTAGTGTTGTGGAGAAAATGGGCAGCAGAGAAATTTTGCTAATGTCTAAATGTACTGTGGTTTCCTGTAACCCCACTGTAGCATTTCAGAAATGGAAGAACAAGTTCACTGAAGAGAGGCTGCAAGCCATGTTGTTTAGGGAACATGGTAGAAGACTGGCATCTCTCTCTAAATAAACGTTTCCCTTTTCAGCTATGCACAGGCCCTATTTGCAAAACAACAAAACAAACAAACAAACAAAACACTATACTTTTAAGAATACGTTAATCTTTCAACATTTTACTGAACATTTACGGAAAGAATATGCAACTATTTTTAAGAGTATGTTATTTTCACTGGTAGGCCAAAAAAAAAAAAAAATGAGACATATTTTTCTCCATGCCTCCAGCTGCCTTTGTTTCCCCCTCCCTTTCTCCCTGTTGTGGGGAGTCTCAATGCTTTTGCCTATGATTAGACCAACAGGTGCCAGGAGTGCTGAAGCAAGCTGGCTTCGTTCCACACATGTGTACAGTGTCCTGTGTCACTCCAGGTTCTGTTGTAGCACCCTGTCCCTCCGAGGAGGGGATAACCCAGTTGAAATACATACTGCGACTCCTGGGAGATTAAGTGTGTTTCCTTTGCTTTATAGTTCAGAATTTTACAGTTTCTTTGTTTGGGAGTTCTCATGTTGCCTAATGATTTCTCTAGCCTCCACCCCTACCCCTTTGTGACCAGATGTATAGTATCGCTGTATTTGAACCTCTGTAGATTGGCCAGTTTGGTTGTTCCACATGTGGTATAACCTTTTTTTTTTTAAATAATGGTATTTAAACTCTTGATAGTATTTTAGGGAACTGATTCAGAGGTGAAACTTTTTAACATATTATTTTATCATTGTTAATATTCTCAAAAGGCTTTCCTATTTTGTGTTATAGAGAAGCTTGCAGAGATTTATCACTTAGTGTTGAACCATATTAGATTATGGTGAAGTTGTAGTAGTTGAGGAAAAATTTTTAATCTTTTAAGGCCTACTTTGAAAATTGTTTTTATAATCTTGCAGTCCAGTCTGTTCATGTTAGTAATTTTGGAAGGTTTTAATGCATTTATTTGTTCCTCTTCAAAATAAGCCTTCAGAATTAACTATTTTTAAACTAGTTTTTGCAAAGAGGGAATTATAGCCCTTGGCAGCTGTTAGAGTAGAAATTCCTTTGAGCTTATTTGGAGGTTTTTAGAAGGCTCTGTATCCCACCCTGGACATCCCCGTTACTAAACATGTTGAGATGTGAGCCCCAGTCTTCATGTATATCAGAGGAAGAGACAGTTTTTCTCCCTCTCCAATACCAACCTTGAGTTAAAGTTATATAATGCTGCGGTTTGAGGGGAAAAGTTAAGAACATATAGGTGTTGATGGGAATAATCCAAAGAAATAGCATAGGTCAAATGTGCAAAAAAGGATAATCAGTGGACTGAGTTTTTATGTAAGAGTCCAGTATTGCTGGCTTAGGTAGGGGGCTGACTGATCCAGTAAATAGTGCTGGGAGAGAAGTTGTTCCCACAGTAAGGGGGTCTCCTGCCGGAGCACCTCTGTATCCAATAAAGTAGAAGATTGTGTTGTGTATTGAAAGCAAAGGGAGTGGAAAGCCATCAGGTGTTTGAAAGTAGGCTGAATCTGAAGTCTCCTTGTAGAGAGGCACAAGGCGGAGTTAACGGGATATGTGTACCAATGTTGCCTTAGTGGTCAGAGCCCTTGGAAGTTGCTGCTTCTGCAGTTACTGCTCGGAATCCCCCTAGTCGCCGGGGACTCATCCAGCATATCTGTGCTGCTCGGTCACAGGCTCATAAAGTATAATCCAGAACAACTCAGGCAGCACTGAGATAACTGCAGTGCTTGAACGGGTGTCCCGAGACAGATGGTACAGTGGGAAGAACTGGAAACATACTTTCCTTGAGAAATGGAAAAGTTGTTCAGAAAGCTTGGGCTACAGCAGGGAGGAGGTAGAGAGGAAGAGAAGAGTCCAGAGAAGTGAAAAGGGAGTGGGATCTTTTTTGGAGGACTTCACAAGCCATTTTAGAACATTTAACTATTCCTTTGCTCAGCAGGCAGCCATGGACGTGTTTTCTCCAAGGAAGTAACATGGCTAAGTCTTTGTCTAAAAGGGTCACTTTGCCTGTTTGAAAAATTAAAAAGAGGAAAGATCTACAGCAGAGGAATGGAGAATGAATTAGGAAGTTGTAATCCAGGCAAAATAAAATAAGCCTGAATTCAGAAAGTGGCACTGGAATAGGAAAATGGCTGTGCGTGAGGAATATTTGGGGTGAACTTTGTCTTGTGACTCTTCCTGAGATGGGTAAAGATTATAAATGGCTAAGGCTCCATTAGTGTTAATTTTGTACCAGAGAGCTTGCTTCAGCAGCACATATACTAAAATTCCATACTAGATTAGTGATTCTTTTGTATGGTGGGGTTAACCAATAAAAGAAATCACTCAAAGGATTGTGTACATTTTGTATCAGTTAGGTGGACTGTTTTTATTACTTTCTTTCCCTAAGTAGAAAACACATGATCTTTTTAGATAATCGAAAAATACAAAAAGAAAACGAATAATAAATCATCCTACCTCTCACTACCCAGAGACAGGTATTGTAAATGTTTTGATTTCCTTCCATCTTTTTTCAGAAGAAGTGTTTACAAATTGAGATCTCTCTGGCAAGAGAAAAGTCAATTCCATAACAGTGATTCTTGAAACTAAGCAAAACCAGTGTGACTTTCTGACTTTCTTCATTTCTGGATGTGATGCTTTGCCTCTCGTAAGTGCCAGGTGACCTTTCAGGCCTTTTTTTCCCTTTAGAGATGAAGTCTTAAAGTATAGTTTTAACAAGAGGAAGGTTGAGTAACCTGTACAGAGGAGAACATTCTGATGAATGCCAGAATGTATACAGACACTATTTCAAATGCTTCTGGGAGGAAATCAGTGGGAGCAATTTATTATTCTGGGATGGCCATAGGGTGTTGGTGACAGTGAAAGAGAAGAAGCTCTAAATGGCTGTCACGCTGAGTTGTCAGCTACGGAACGTGAAATCCTGCTGGAGAAGGTGACTCTTGCTTTGTTTTATTTTTTAACATCCCTTTTAACTTGGCCTGAGATTGATTGAGATATTATCTTGGATCTTGGAAGCCATGAGCCATATCGGAATGACAAACATTTGTTGACAGCTTTGAGAAGATGGATGGAGGAACAAACTCTGACAAGGTTCACATGTTTATTTTACTGTTGGGTTTGGAGAAGGTTGCTGTTCTCATTGAGTACAAAGGAAGAAAAAGCTGCAGCCAATTGGCAAATTTGGCATTTTCTAAACCTGACTTTTGAACGTTAAATACATCTTTTTGGGGTATAGGCTGTAATTAATCATCACAGAGATAAGAAATTTGTCACTTAACGCCAAGTTGTATTTCTGTCCACTTTGTCTGTGTCATTTTGACTTATAAAAATTCAGTAGCATTATAATTATATATTTTCTGTTAGAAGGATTAATTAATAACTGGACTTACTGGTACAGGTGGTTCCAGCGCCTGCCTGGCAAGTGCAAGGACCCTGGTTCAGTCCCTGGTAACCACACACAACAATATCGGGTATGGTGACTCACGCCCACCAGCAATCAGTATCATAAGCACAGGGCCGCGCATGGTGACTCATGCCTATAATGCCAGCACTTGGGAGGCAGAGGCAGGAGGATTGCTGAGTTCGAGGTTTGTCTAGGCTACATAGTGAGCTCAAGGCCAGCCTGAACTACAAAGTGAGACCCTGTCTCAAAAAAAAAAGTTTGAGTCTGGGCAATTTAATGACTTAAAGAGACTTAGTCTTAAAATAAAACATGAAAACAGAGCTGAGAATAGAGGTCATTGCAAAGGTCCTGCATTGCATCCCCAGTACCTCTAACTAAAGAAAGATTAATGCATGTTTTTTCTCTCAGTATCAGCTGCTTAATTACTAATATAAAATCATGATGTAATACAGAAACACAAACTTCATACTAGAAATCTATTAGATACTTATTCATTGATATAACCATATCTGATATCTTTACCATGTAACTCCAAGGAGAGAACTGATCCTTACGTAGAACTGTCATATAGTTTCCCAAACTAATCATAAGACAGAGATTAAGAGAACATTATGTTTATATTGACTAATACCCTTCAGATACTTAAACTAGTAATATTCTTTCACTATAAATAAGTTACTTTGTTGATATAACATTTTTTAAATGAAATGACTGAAGATTAACTTTACAGGGTGCTGTAGATGATTTCCTGTCTGTCTGCTTAATATCTTCTACTGTCTTTGGGTAATAAACTTCTCTTTCTTATAGAAAAAAATGATGCATGTGGTTTGAGTGGACAGATGTGTCACTGGGTCTTCACTAGCACTCTCCCTGTGCTCGAGAAATAGTCACCTCCTCTCCAGGCCATCAGGTTTGATAGTCTTGTGGCTTTAGACTTGTCTTTGGAAACTGTCTGGAAATAAACTTCCTGCTAGGGTTGCTAGGAGCATGAAAAGTAGAAACTGTCAGTGCTATTTTGTCTGTTTCATGGGAAGAACATGCAGAAGTGAGCCAGCCAGATTCAAGGGAGGGAAGGAGGCAGTGATATCATTTGAAATTGTGAAAACAGCCATTCCTAAAATCAGTGTAAGACATAGCAGGGGCCCCTGGCCTGGCTTAAGTTGTTTCTGCCAGTTGCACCTCCAAGAGTGCAGATAATTTAGCACAGTGATGCTGAACCTCTAAAAGACAGGTCCAAACTGCAACATAAAACCCACTTATTCATCGCAAAGCACCCTTGCCATTCAACCTGAATACTAAGGTTTTACCTTAGAAAACAAAAAGCAGCTCATACATTAACATCTTTTGTCTTAAAAGGAAAAAATAAATAACACACCTGCCGTATATTTGCCACCACTCACAGATCACAGATTTCTTACTGGAGAGCAAGAAAGGCAAAGGAGTGAGGAACTGGGAAGGAAAATGGTGAGCTAGTGAAACTGAATAAGAAAACATTTAAAATGAAGACTTCAAAGAATTGGTGGATTTCTGTGACCAAAAGAAACTGAAAATAAAACCTCTCTTGAAAATTTAACCTAGACAAACACAAGTTGTTTGCTGAAGGAAGTGGGTGTTGTTCATCTTTGTTTAATGCTGTCATTGCTCTGATGTTTGAAATCTTTATATTCTTCATGTATTAAAACATTGGAGGAAGAAGGTACAGCTCTGTCAATTTGAATTAAACTGGAAAGAGCAAAGGTGAGAGGGTTCGTGGTAACCTGGGTTCATGGAAGTAATGCTGGGTCTCTCCTCCATTTTTCTGGTGTCCCATTCCAAGGCCACAGGCAACTTGCAGAAAGGAGGACATATTTTCCTGGTCATTGGTTTGTAGTATTCCAGGGAAAGACTTCATAGTCGACCAGATAACATGTGCATTCAATGAAGTAATCACTGTACGTAGGATCAGAATAAGGTCCTGGGTTATGTGCCCACTTGCACTTGATGCCATAAAAAGCCTTCTGCTAGAAGGAGACTCCAGCACAAGATTGGCCTTGAGAGAATTGCTTTGACCTGGATAGCTTTTCAAAGTGTACTCATTACAGAATATTGCTTCAAATGTTCTTTGAGCTAATGAGAACACAGTTCATTCTCATTGTCATCCAGTACTTCACTAATAAATTCAACTATGAAATCAAAAGTATTTGAAAACAAAAATGTGTCTATTGAACACGAACTTTTTAAAAATTTCTGAGTCATTAAGAGATGATGAAACATATGGGAGAGAGCTGGCTGTGGTTGGCTCCTGCTTGTAATCCTAGTACTCTGGGAAGCTGAGACAGGAAAATCTCACATTCTAGCCCAGCTTGGGTAACTGAGACTGTGTCTCAAAGTAAAAAACGTGGGGAAAGAAAAAGGTTAGGGATGTAGTTTAGTGCAAAAGTCCTGAGATTGCACGTAGTCAAAGAAGTAAAAATAATGTGTACAAAAGGATGTAAAGGTGTCATTTGCAAATACTTCTCCATTTTATGTAAGAGACTTGAACATCTGCAGATTTTGTTATCATGGGGAGAACCAGTCTCCTCAGTTACCAAGGAATGACTATGTATGAAAAAGTTTGAGGGGTCACCGTATCTAGAAGTTGATATTACAAATTTGTCTTCCATTTTGAATAAAAGTTTCAAGAACTTTATTTCACTGCTTTACAAGTAGGTAGAGCCAACTGAAATGATAACATTATGGAAAAGTCATAAAGGACAGGGAAAAATGTGAATAAAGCCAAGTATATATAATTTCTGAAATGACTGTTAAAATATTTTAGCTTCCCTTAGCTTCTCATCTATGTATACTATGTTTTATATTTTGGAAATGTGGTTTCAGTATCTAAACCAAAGCAGTAAGCCGAACTGAAAGACATTCTAGAAAATGAATGAGAAACAGAATCAGTAGCAAGTGAGCTCTAGTCCTTTGGTATAAGAAAGATTGTTTAGCCCTCTCAGCAGTGAACCATAAGTCTTGGTTATGTGGTATTTCTGCCCAGACACTGCTTGTCCTGATAAATGTAATCATTCACTGGAGTGCAAAGCTGTAGCCAACTTGCAGCACCCTGGAGTTTGACTGCTGCATTCTGCAACACAGTTGCCATCTTTGACTGACTTGCCAGAAAACACAGGAAAGATATCTGTTTTATCCAAATGAAGTGCTACAGTAGAATTCCTAAATTATGAGCATATGCACACACGCATACCACTTTTTTCTCTCATAGATGTTATAACTCTCAACATAGTTGCTTATCCATAACTCTCTGTGTGTATTAAATAGTATCATACAAGCATTGAAATAACATGACTTAGAATTGCAGTCTTTATCACTCTTATTAAGTAGCACATATTTCAGGTCATTATGGAAGGATTATGTAAAGCCTATAGAATATATTTAAATATTATGAAAGGGGAGATAAGTGAACATACAGGATGGAAACTTTTCACTACATATAATGTAGCTAATTCAGTATAATAATGAGCTGTTGTAGGCAAAGATTTTTTACCACTTATAAATTATATATCACATCTAAAGGAATGCTACACAGTCTGTACAGATCAACATGTTTACTTGTACTGATGCTTCATTAAGCAAATTATTTGTAGAATGTCTTATTTGTGTGATATGCTATGTTCTTAACATTAAAATTACAAATTTGCGCCGGGCGTGGTGGCTCACGCCTGTAATCCCAGCACTCGGGAGGCAGAGACAGGAGGATTGCTGAATTCGAGGCTTGCCTGGGCTACATAGTGAGCTCAGGGCCAGCCTGGACTACAAAGCGAGACCCTGTCTCAAAAAACAAACAAACAAACAAACAAACAAAAAATACAAATTTGCATATATCAGGAAGCCCTTTTTCTTCTGAGTTTTTTATATTTTGTTTGCTTGGGTGTTTTGTTTTGACTCATTTATGTCTTTTGAGAGATAGGATCTTTTATGCTGGGTTTAGACTCAGTGTGTAGCCTAAGCTAACCTCAGACTTGCAGCGTGCCTCCTTCCTCAGCCTCTTGAGTGCTGAGATTGCAGGAGTCTGCCACCTTCACTAGCGGAAGCCCAATTCAGACAATACTGTATAAATGTACTGAAAGAGTTAAATACTTGACACAGTGAGTTAGATCAGACCAACAGAACCACTGAGTGAAGTAAGAGATATGTGACAAGGATCAGACCTTTTGTCATCCTGGGAGTGAAGCAGTTCGCCTGAGGCTATTGCCCCTGTACCTGCTGGGGGACCTGATGCAAGCAAAGCAATCAGTTGAGCACAGAAGAGATTAAAAGCAACTCGGAATCCATGAAAATGAATTAAAACTCAAGAGAACAACTGCCCATGGTGTAATTATACCTTGCCATCCTTCAGCTTTGATGACCAAGTGACCTGCACTTTTCCAGGGATACAAACTTGGCCTAAGATTGTGAGAACCAGGAGGAACTCAAGGATCAGCTCCTTCCCAAGGAGATCTGGAAAACAGTAGAGAATCTGCAGAATTAGGGCTATGCAGAGACAATATCTGAACCAACAGATCCATATCCATCTGAGCTGCAGTCATAACTGACCTCACACCAACCCCCAAGCATATCTCTTGCAAGTCTTTCTGTGGCTCCCTCTAACCTAAAATGTTTCAGGTGTACCTTGTGGTGCAGTTCTATGTTGGCTCACTTGACACAAAACAGGGTGATCTCTCTTCATCCTTTCTTGGCTTGGCCTGTAGAAATGTCTTCACTCTCAACTTCCAAATAAGCAATAGAAAGAAATGTTTATGCTTAACATGATTGAACTGTCCTAGTACAACCAAAAGTATCACCAGTATCCCCTGTAGAGCAAAAAATCATCTCAGTCATCTGTGAATGGTATTCATTTTTCTTTTAGCTCCTTTTCCTGGAAAGTCAAATACTAAGATATGAAATTAAATCCTAACACATTAAATAGTAAGGAATAAAATTGATTTATAAGTGCAAATATAGTTATGTCAAAGTAAGAAAAAATAATTGTAACTATTACATTCTCCTGTTTCTTCAACTGATCATAGAGTCATAACTTGTATTTATAACTGCTAGCCATTGCAAATCGCCTTTATCCTACACAAACCTTGGAAGATTGTAGCTCCTTATTACATGTGTTAACCCAAAATTTTGTTCTTAAAGGTTCCAGAATTGGATCACTTATATATACTGCTGGTGAGAATATAAAAACAATATACCCATTATGTGAAAAAGCTTGCTGGTTTCTTTCAAAAACTATTACAGATATTCAGGCAAAAACCAAATATCCTTCAACAAGCAAATGAATATTCAAATGGCGATACTACATTTAATTGAATATTACTAAGCAATAAAAAGGAGTAAGTTATCAATATACTCTGCAGTGTAGAGACTATCAAATTATGCTGAGTAAAAAAAAATCTGGACAAAAGTAGTACCCACATGATCCTACTTACATTAAACTAGGAAAATACAGATAATTTGTAGAGACACAAAACAGTTTAATGACTAAGAGAAGAAAACAGTGAGTGAGTGAGTAGGGCACCCCACAATTTTATGGGTGATATGTTCAAGATCTTGATTGTGGTAGGTATTGAAATGTATTGCTACATACTATAAATTCATGTAAGCATGTGTATTTTACATCAACAAAGTTGTTTTAAAAAATAAAAATTGAATCTAATAATGAATAACTTGTATTATATTTGCCAATGAGGTGAAATGCTGTTTTAAATTCATAAACAGATTTATTCACTTGATCTGCTATCTTTTAGATTCCATAAGTCTTGATATGAGTTGGTTTAGGCGGCATTATTTTGAATTCACATAAAGTACAAGTAAATACTCCTTCCAGTAAGTTCATGTAATTGCTGGAGAATTGAAAAAAAGAGGATGATCACGTTAAATCAGAAGTTTAGTCTTTAGTTTGAGGAGTTGAATTTGAACTTAGTTTTGAGGGATGGGTGGAACTTATTAGCTACTGAGTCAGAGAATATCAGTCTCAGCAGCAGCAGCAGACAGAGAATTGAGCAAAATCTCTTTCCTTCAGATGCGCTAATGGTTCATTGTATAATGTCTTTTTATATCCTCTTGGCAACTGGCAGGGGAATTGTTCTCATTCACTGCTTTGGACCCAAGGCCCTTGATACTGAATATTTTCTGCAGCCACAGAATCAGAAGCTGGTTTGTGGTACTGTTTTATAGAATTACAGGTGTGAGCTACCATGCCTGGCATTGTGGTATGTGGTACCAGGGATCGAACTCGGGACCTTGTCCTTATAAGGCAGACACCAGAACCACTGAGCTAAATCCCTGGAACACATGGACTTAATAGACATCTATAGAGTATTCTAGTCTGAAACATCAGAATACACATTCTTCTCAGCTGCACATGGGTAATTCTCCAAAATAGACCACATGGTAGTTCATAGAACATGTTTAAGTAAATGCAAAGGAATTGAAGTTATCCCATATATATTGTCAGATGATATTGCCTGGAAATTAGAGATCAATACCAAAACAAATTCTAAGGAATGTGTGATATGTAAAAATTGAATAACACTCTCCTGGACAACAAGTGGGTCGCAGAAGAAATTAGACAGTTTCTACAATTAAATAATAATGCCAGTACAACAGACAAGAATGTGTGGGACACAAAGAAAGCATTTCTACAAGAGAAATTCATGGTGGTGAGAGCCCATACTATGAAAATAGAGCAAGGTCAAATAAAAAACATAATGCTGAAATTGAAATTCCTAAAAAAAAAGAAGAAGAAGAAGAAGAAAAGGAGGCGGGGAAGGGAGAGGAGAAGGGGGAGGAGGAGAAGAGGAAGAAGACAAACCCAAAGCTCGTACAAGGATTAGAACAGGAATTAGTGCAATGGAGACCAAGAAAATGACACAAAGAAATCAATGAATCAGAGTTGGTTCTTCAAAAAATAAAGAAAATCAACAAATCATTAGCCAACCTTATCAAAAAAACGAAGGAAGAGGCTCAAGTCCATGCAGTTAGGAATGAAGAGGGAGAAAACAGCAGATCCAGCAGAAATCCAACACCTACATTGTGAACCTGTACTCCATTAGGGTGGAAAACAGAAGAAATGGACAGATTCCTAGACACTTATCTTCAGTTTTAAACATTTATTTGTTAGTAGATAGTAAATGATTTGTAAAAATATAATGGGATAAGGTATTATTTATTCCTAGACTATGTCTTTTAGCAGTAGTATTTTTTTAAGCATTAATAGATTAGAACTCATACTGAGTACAATGCACTTGTACAGAAGGCTCTGATTTATACAAGCCTGAGTAAAAAATGATTCCTGTCATTTGAATATACTCAGGCTAGACATGCCTGATATCTGTTAAACATGTTTTTCTGAAAGAAAAATTTCATGGTCAAGTAAGTTTGAGAAAAACTGGCAAAGCAACATTAATTAGGTTTCTTCACTTTGGGATTTCTCAAAACCCCATGGTACTAATGTGATTTGATGATCAAGTCATTCTTTCTGGGAGCAACTCCAGAGCATAATTGGGGAAATATTGCCTTAACCGTTGTATCATATTATTCTTTTGTCTACTGATTTGCCGTAAGCCCATTTGGTCAAAGACATTCTTTTTTTTTTTTTTTTTTTTTTTTTTTTTTGATACAGGGTCACACTTTGTAGTTCAGGCTGGCTCTGAGCTCACTATGGAGCCCAGGCAAGCCTCAAACTCAGCAATCCTCCTGTCTCTGCCTCCCGAGTGCTGGGATGACAGGCATGAACCACCACGCCTGGCACTGTGGTATTGATGGTTGGTGGGCGTGAGTCACCACGCCCAGCATTGTATGTGATTATCAGGATCGAACTCAGGGCCTTGCGCTTGCAAGGCAGGCGCTGGAACCACTGAGCTAAATCTCTGGCCCTGGTCAAAGACATTCTTATCAAATTTTTTATCATGACCTTAATAAATTGAAGGAAATGTTGCACACTTTACCAAAGCTTTGGGAAATACATTTTGACAATTCCCTGATCCTTGTCTTGTAATAGGTAAACAGACTATCCCAATCTCTTGTCCAAGCTGGGATCCTTTGAAAGTGAAAGATAATGTCTGTAGTGATGCTGGCTTTACAGATGAAAACTAGAATTGTCTCAGGCGGACTAGGGTGGTCACTGTAACTATAGTCTAACTGCAACAGTTGCACAGTTTCATCGGGGTTCCTGATTGTATACTCTCCTGTAACCTAGTGGTTCCTGGTCAACTTACAGGCTTCATGAGGTATGAAGGATTCCGAGATCATGTATAATAGTAATGTTTTACCTGAAACAGGAGCTCTGAAGAACATAATGGTACATTTCACAAGTGACTTTCAAAGAAGATAAAAGTAGCAATTCCGGACAATTAATTTAATCATTGGTTTCTAAATTTGTCTTTGCCTGGAAAAATTTATTTCAAGAAGTGCTGAGGGGGCCGAGGATTTAGCTCAGTGGGCCGGGCATCTGCCTCTCAAGTGCAAGGGTCCTGAGTTTGATGTCTGGTAACCACATACCACAATACCAGGCATGGTGACTCACGCCCCCCAGCAATCAGCACTACACACCACAATGCTGGGCGTGGTGGCTCACGCCTGTAATCCCAGCACTCTGGAGGTAGAAGCAGGAAGATTGCTGAGTTTGAGGTTTGCCTGGGCTACATAGTGAGCTGAGGGCCAGCCTAAACTACAAAGCAAGACCCTGTGTCAAAAAAAAAAAAAAACAGGTATAAATTCATGCTCTACTACTGTGGTAAACTTTAATGTCAAAGCAAAAGAGGATAATTGTTTCATATCATATTTAATCTTTTCTGTCTTCATTCTTTTTACAGTTTTTTGAGGTGCCATTTGACTCAAACATGAATAGAACAAAAAACAGACCTCTGGTGCGTGGACAGATCAGGTAAAATCATGAATATAATTTTCTTCCCTATTCTAGAACCTTCATTGCTTGCTAATCGGGGAACATTTTTCCCATACCTTTTCCTTGAACTGTGAAGTTAACAGACTTGCAGAAGGCCTCTTGATCTGTATGTGTGCCTTGCACATTCACCAAAATATACCACAAAATATGTAACATGGAGCTGAGATCTGTAAGCGGGGCGGGGGGAGATAGCTTATGCCCTAGATTATTTTATTCCATTTCAGACAAAAATCTCTGTTTCTCTTATAGTGACTTAACAATAAGAATGGTGAATTCATGTAATTTTCAAACACATCTATATAAGGCAGTGGTGGTGAACCTGTGGCACATGTGTTACTGTGTTTTTCTTTTAAGATAACAGTTGTTAATGTAGAATTGCTTTTTTCTAAACTAACACTTCAGTATTCAGGTTTGATTGCAGTGCTGGCACTGTGATAAAGAATGGTTTTTAGGTTGCAATGTGGTACTCTCTGTCTCTAAAGTTTTGTCATCACCGACATAAGACCCCTGAAGAAGGATATTTCTGAAACCTTATTTGTTTTCAGAAAAGCCAATAATGCTGTTATATGCCAAATAGAGTTCTGCCTCCATTACTTTCCTTTCCACCAAAGTCAGTTAAATAGAACTAAAGGGCATATAAATATTTTAATATCAATAATGGTTAATAATTAAATATTTTCTTCCCAGGCTCCTCTAAAGCAGCATTTTAAATATTTTTAAACACACATCACAATCTAGAAGAATAAAGAAGGCCATGCGATTTACACAGACCATTCTAAGAGAATCCTTTCAATATTTCCATGGAGTGTGCTCACAGAACTTAAAATTATTAGACCAACACAGATCAAATAATCACACACTAAATACAGCAGCAGAGAGAAAAGAAAAACATCATCTAAATCTATGTAAAAATTATTTTAGGCATTCATTTTTAATGAATTTAATACACGATTATATTTTAAAAGCCAGATGAACATATGTAAGGGGGGAAGTGACCAAGTTTGCTGATATTTTACTTAAATGTAAATGTAAGTAAATGTAAATATATATAAGGGGGGAAGTGACCAAGTTTGCTGATATTTTACTTAAATGTAAATGTAAGTAAATGTAAATAAATGTTTACTAAAATGTAAACAAAACTATATGTTGATGTAGGGTTAGAAACTGTCAGAAGTGCTTTTGTTTGAATAAGAGAGAAGGGAAAATGCCATCTCTACAACCCATCACAGAAACTAAAACTGCTCTGTCGCTGAAATAAGTTCTTAATGGTTTGAAACTTCTGTCTGGTCATTTTTCCTCAGTGAAATGACGCTCTCATTGAGAATCAGCAGGAGGGAAGTATGAGAAAGGCCCCAGCAAGGAGTCAGTAGACATAGAAGGATGGCCTAGTAAAGGCCCATCCTTTTACTAGTAGCCCATCTTACTTTGTGCAGTGTGAACATAGTCTTCAGGGAGGGAGCACAGGGCCTTGGTAGTTCTAACTGGCATATTATTCTTTCAAAGCTAGAGGTTTGAAGGAGCACAAGTTTTCTGAACTTATAGGTTTTTTTGTTTAGATGGCCCGGGCAGAACCTAATTTGTGAAAATAAATCCCAGCATTTAGTTTAGCAGGCAAATTTTCAGCTTGGAAAAAAAAAGGCATACTTGTTTTTGCAAGTGTGTGCGTATTAAATCCAGGGTAAAGCATGTGCTCTATGATTGAGCCACTGGCAGCTTTACACAAAATCATGTTTGACTAAGTAGGCAGAAGGAGCTGTTCTGAGCCTGCAGCAGAAATCTTTCACGCTGAGAACATTTTTTTTTTTTTTTGAGACAGGGTCTCGCTTTGTAGTTCAGGCTGGCCCTGAGCTCACTATGTAGCCCAGGCAAGCCTTGAACTCAGCAATCCTCCTGCCTCTGCCTCCTGAATGCTGGGATTATAGGCATGAGCCACCACGTCCGGCACTGTGGTATGTGGTGTTGATTGCTGGTGGGCGTGAGTCTCCATGCCCAGCATTGTATGTGGTTACCAGGGATCAAACTCAGGATCTTGCACTTGTGAGGCAGGCACCGGAACCACTGAGCTAAATCTCTGGTCCACGCTGAGAACATTTTTAAAACTGAAACCTTTGTATCTTTCCAATTTGAATTTATTACTCAAATAATTACTCAAATATTATTTAGTACACAGGTGTCCAAGTGAGTTACCACAAGAGTGTGTGGCAGAAAGTCTTATAGACTATCCATTAACATTTACTTCTTATCTTTAGTGTCCTCATGCCTATAATTGCTGTTGGCCATTTTAAATAAATGCTTAGTCAGCTTAGTGTGAAATTTTCTTGTAGCAGTTTGTTCAGTTTGCCATTTGATTTGAAGTGATATGTTTTGTGAAATCTCTACAGCTCCACAGACTTAATTTCCAATTTGGCTTATAAGCTGTGGGTCCTGGTCACTGTTCACAGACAGCAGATAATAGGTTAGGGGGGGAAAATCCTCTGAAACTCCTAGCAATGACAGCTAGTTCAGCCTTGTACCTACATTCATGTCTATCCATTCCAAAGACTATAAAAATCAAAAAATTTAAAAAAAAAACATACTCCATCAACTATTCAACTAATGCAGTTCTTTGGAAAACTTTAAGTGAACAAAATATACTTTCAAAGAGCCAGTGTAATATAGTCATACTTAGGGAAGGACACATATGCCTAGTGAAGTTTGGTGATTTTTCTGCGCACCCCAGGAAAACCCCTGTGGCAGTCCTTCACCAGGGTGGCTTTGTTGAACAGTTGTGCATATCTGTGGCCACCATCCACCATTTTTGTCCTCTATTCCAGAAAAACAGGCTGGGAGGGGCAAACACCAGACACCTCATAGCAGTAGTCACAAACCTGTGGCATGTGTATTACTGTGTTTTCCTTTTAAGACAAAAGTTGTTAATGTATGAGTTGTTTTTCTCTAAACTGAAATCTTAGTATGCAAGTTTAATTGCAGTATTACACTTTGCAATAAGTAAGTTTGGATTGCAGTTTGGCCCTCATCTCTGAATGGTTTGCCATCACTGCCTTATGGAGAATGCTTATTTTGCTTACGTAATTTCTTCTTTATTTCAGAAAGGACTAGAGCAGTGATAAGGGAATCTGTTGTTATAAGTGGCAGAACCAAAATTCTCGAGTTCTTGACAACTATCCCTAAAGGTCTCTAGAAATCTCTTTGTCCATAAGAAGAAAACACTGTTCTAGGAGAACAGTGTTTCTGCCTTAGTTCTCTATAAGTAAGAAAATACCCTTAGTGATGATGTTAAAAGAATGTCCTCAGCATCTTCTATTAAGAAAATCAAAGAGCAGGTTTCTGAAGCAAGCCTTGGTGCAAATGGTAGAATGCCGAAGAGCATTTTACAGAAGGAATCCCTTAGTGTGTACAGCTTTGAAGCAGCAGAAGGGGAAGCAGCCCTGGGGCAGACATTTGTAGCCCAAGGGTGCTTGTTCAGCTAGACAAACTGAGACAGTGGAGCTGAAGATCGAGTGGGTTCACCAGGGTGGTCTCGTGTGCAGTGGTTGTCACAGCAGAGCCATTGATAGTGTCCTCTGTCACTTTCAACACCTCCACCCTCCATAAAGTGAGTGATGGTTGTAATTATGATACTTATAGAATGTCTTTATTTCAAAGGCTATTTCATAGAAATTCTTCTTGCTTATTTTGTCTGGAAGAGAGAAAAACACATACATGGAAAATATAAGACACTTTGTTGGGGTTACATTGTAGTACAGATCCCTTTTTCTTAAGTGGTACTCAGTGCCTTACTTTACCTCATAATTCAGCAACCAACTTGTTTGGCTATTTCTTGCAAATGTGTCATAGTTGTAATCATTGCTATTGACAGGGAGTTGCATATAAACCTTTCTTTGGTCGCATATCAGAAACTCACTCTCAAAGATGCGCCCACCTTATAAGATGAATCTGTAAATTGGGCATCATATGATGAAGGGAAGTATCAGAGAACTTCACTGTATTCAGAAGTGTGATTCAGTGTAACCCAGTCTTAACTCAGTGGCCAGAGGAGTTCATCAGCAATGTTTAAAATTTTGTATGTTAGAAAACATCTTCTCTTCAGGTATTCTCCATGTGGTAACTATTGGCTAGTAGAACTCGTGTGATTCTAAGCTTGGGAGTCATTTAATTGATCTTCCCACACTACCACTTCCTCGTGTGTAAGTAGGGTCCCATTTCCTAACTTGTTCACCTCATAACATTGTTATGAAGATAAGAGTAAGATCCATAAAATCATATAAATCCAAGTATATTGCTAGGGAGGAGGTTCTAAACTATAGAGAAATACAGAGTTTGGAGTTTGGAGTAGTTTGTGTGTTTCCAAAACTTGTTTGAAAATATAAGTATTTCAGTATTATCCAGATAGTAACATTAAAAAAAGAAACCCAAGTTACTATCCTTTCAAACAAAGAAGGAAAGGAAGCAAAATCACTTGGCCGAGAAGAGAACCCTGAGAGTGAGGATTGCCTGTCCCCATTGTCATGGTTAGGTCAGTGCGCAGAAATGGCTCCGTGGAAAGCAGCAGCAGGTTATCAGACCTTCATTCCTGCTGTCACCATCAGAGTAGTTTTATGGAGGATGCTGCCTATGTAGGAATATGCTATTTGCTAGGGCTACAAACAAGTAAATGACACTTTCTTCTGTTAGAATCACATTGAGGAAATGGCACCTTACATGTATAAAACAATGCTAAATGTTAACAAAGATAACAGCTCACTCAACAACAAAACAGAATTTATATATAATATATATAAATTATAAATATATTTATAAGTATATATTATAAATTATAAATATATATAAATATAAATGTATATGTATGTATTTTAGTGTGCCTAACAGGTACTCTCTCAGACCCAGGAGGTTCCATGGTAACCAAAATACACTTCTTTGTCTTGTGAGGTACTGACTAAGCACTGAGTGTATGCTGTGTTCAGTTCTGTCATGAGGACAGGCCTCAGGTGACAGGGCACACAGAATGCTACCTGACATAAACTGAGGGGGGTAAGGATGACCTATCAGAAGAAATTAAGTCTTGAAGCTGAAAACCTAAGGTTGCATAAATAAGCCACTCTGGCTGTTCTGGGTTGTACTGTTTTCCTTCCTCCTGGGTCTGCTCCTTGGTTGCTGGATTTTAGCTTTCTTAGCTCCTCTTCTCCTGAATTCACCATACTATGCCATCTATACCTGTAGTCCAGATTGCTCTACTGAGCCTGAGCCCTTTGCAAGTCTCTGTTCAGTGCCTCTGCGGAACCTCA
This sequence comes from Thryonomys swinderianus, assembly GCA_004025085.1. NCBI lineage: Eukaryota > Metazoa > Chordata > Mammalia > Rodentia > Thryonomyidae > Thryonomys > Thryonomys swinderianus. The sequence goes on along the minus strand of PVIC010000856.1, from coordinate 45,651 downwards.
AGTTTCCTATGCATGTGTATAGCACTTTATCCCAAGTTTGTCCTTTCCCTTACATATCTTAATTTATATTCAAAAGCCAGGCACTTACAAGCTGTCCTAGCCATTTTGTCTTACCGCTTTATCTGAGAAGTCAATAAATCAAGTCTTCTTAGGCTCTGAATTACCTTGATCTGAGCCCTCTCACCCTGTCACTGCTGTGGCTTCCCCCTTAGGTAGAGTCCTCATAACCACCACCAACAAAAACCCATCGCTTTTAGCCCAGTGTGGTGGCATATGCCTATGAGCCAGCACTCAGCTGCGGAGGAAAGGACTGCTAGGTTGAGGCCAGCTTGGGTTACATACTGAGGCCCTGTGTCAAGCAGAACAAAGCAAAGAAAGACATTACTATTCAGTCAGGCCCCTTGTTAAGGCAGGATGGAGTAAAGCCCACAGGGAAACAGGCTCGCAGAAGTCTCCACTCTGCTCCACTGGGAATCTCCCCAAGGCAGTGTTTGAATGCCTGGCCACCTAAGTGGAGCTTTTCATTTGTCCCCACTTGTAATTAACCCAGTGATTCTCAAACTCAGTGAATTTAGTCATTATTTCCCAGACTCTGTGCACATAAGCTTCGTTGGACTTTATGGGTGACTTCAGAGGGTTTTGAAGGATAATTCCGAATGTAATACATTTTCACCTTTGGGCTGATCTACATAATCCGAACAAGCTGCAGCTCCACTTTGTTTCCAGAAGAACACAGTGCACGTGGCCCTGGCGCAGCCTGAGGGCTGTGTCTTGTCTGTTGTCCACCACGGTGGAGAATATGATAACGAATGGTCTGTATTTATAAGGAGTAGTAAAATAAGTAATTTTTTTTAGTCACCCATAGTCAAAACAGTACTCTTTACATTTTGTACATAGTTACTCTTTACATTTTAAGCAGTAGAAATTTTCTGTAATTTTTTAACAAGTCTGCAGTATGCTGTTTGCATCAGTCAAGCCCCAAGTGAAAGTCCAGGGAGTGCCTGTCCTGTCCCAGAGCGGCCAGCATTTCCCGGTCAGCAGCTGCAGAAGAGATGCCGCTTGCCTGTCTGGTGGGAGATCCCCGTCCTGGCACACTCATCTCCCCACTTCTGATGCTCCAGAGGAGCCTAGCAAATATCGGCCCTTGTATGCCCCCGTGCCTGAGGCTCCTGGGAGATTCCATTTATCTCAGAGCAAAGTGGCAGCAGGAGGAAAACCCAAGCCAGTGGTCTCCAAAGATCCCTGGGATTACTGCCCTGGGTGATTGGGTGGGGTGACTTTAGAAGCTGTTCAGGAAACCATCCCTTCCTAGTCACCAAGAAAGAACAGAACAAGTGCCCTGTGCAAGTGTGTGTGTTAGGGACAGGGGAGGGAAGTACCGTCCAGTTCTTGGTAGAGGTCAGACAGGGTGGGGGCACTAAGTTCAGGTTCTCTGAGGGCAGCCGCTTTGCACCCTTGTCTTGGGTTGGCAGGGACCCTCACCAGAAAGTACGTGGTCCCATCCCTCCCTCCTTGGCTGGGTTAGTCTTCTGGTGCCAGCTCCCTGTGTCCATGTGTCCCACACCTCCTACACCATTCTCATGAGTCCTGCTCTTGCTGTGCCCTGAACCTGCACCACTGGCTTGATATTCCTCCACTTGGACCTTGGGAAAAGATCCGGCTGGATTGGAAGGGAGACAGTAGTTCAAGGCCCAAACCCACAGGGCAGTGGTAGCAGATGGGTGGGAGTTGCACAGACCCTCTTTGTTGGCTGCCAGCTCTCTTGAAAATAAGGCTCACACACAGACGGGCACTGAGTCCTCTTGACTGTTGTGACTTTTCAACACAGTTACAAATGCTGGCTCAGAAGTCAGCCCTCAGCCATGCAACCCTGAAGGACACACCACTGCCCTTGCATCATTGTGTGCTGTGGGCAGAAGGCCCTTGGGAACTCCTGGGAAGTGGAAAGTCTGGCCTCACACAGAGCCTCTCTTGAGCCTGCTGCCAGGAGCTGCCCAGCCAGCGTGTGGCCTTGGGGACTGGGTAGCCTGCAGAGAAACACACCCTGTTGCCTTGACCAAGTGGAACGGTGTGTACACAATGGCTGGCAAGAGCCTGCAATTCATCATTTTGTTCTGTAATCGAAGGGGAAAACTTTTCCAACAAGTATAACTTAATGAAAATGAGACCTGTGATACTACTTGTTTCATTTTCCCAAGGAGGACACAAAGGACTGTACTTCAGATTTATCATCTTACAGTTGCCTGCAGAGAAGGACAGTCCTGGGGTTAGCAGCATGGCTCAGTGGTAGGGCGCTTGCTTCATGTGGGAGGTTCTGAGTTCTGTCTCCACCCCTCATGCCCTGTGCTCACACACACATAAAGCCAATTCCAGATGTATTATTTTGCTTTGTTGTAGATTGATAATGTCCCCCAAAGACCACATACCAAGGGCTGTGTTGTCAGCTGGGAAGCTTTTGGAAAGTGACTGGATCGTGAGAGGTCTGGCTTCATCAGTATATTAATTAACCCACTGATGGATTAAAAATTGGGCAACATTGTCATTATTGAGATGTGATGGATGCATAGGAAGTGGGACCTTGCTGAAGGCAGAAGTCCTTTTGGGTGTGTCGTGTCCCCAGCTCTTTCCTCTGTGGTGTGTGTTCTCCCTCCCTGTCGCTTTGTCTTTCTCCCTCTCTTTAAGCAATAGAAATCTTCTGTAATTTTCTAACAAGTCTGCAGCGTGCTATTTGCATCAGTCAAGCTCCAAGTAAAAAGTACAGGGAGCGCCTATCCTGTCGCAGAGCGGCCAGGATTTCCCCGTCAGTGGCTGCAGAAGAGATGCTTCGGCCTCCTCTTCCTCTCTCTGCACCTCTCCTTGGGAAAAACACTGTTCTCCCACGCATATTTCTATTAAAATGATATGTCTAGATTCATCCTAAACTTCCAGGAGCACAAGAAGTTGATTAGCTATCCTGATAGTCGATTCCAGGGAACACTCTTCCCTAACAATAATTACTAGTGGTTCATAGAAGCATCCTTTTGCAGCTTCTATTTACCAAATATAATTCCTGTGGAAACACTTGACCCCATGGCTTTCTGCCTTTTACTTCAGCTCTGGGGCTGTTAAAGTAGAATTATTTATCAGCGTCTTTAATGGCTCAGGTCCTCTTGATGAATTGAGTACACTGTGCATCACATCACTCAGGAAGCGTCCCCAATGTACGTGGACAGACCTGGAGCCATAATGCATTTGCCTAAAGAGCTTCTGCTTCTGCCTCAGAGGAAGTCTGGAGAGAAGCGCTCCAGAGGGTTATAATGGAGTGGTCTTAACCCCTGCTATCAGATCCTCACCTCAGAGTTTAGCCTATTAACTTGGAGCCAAACCACCATATGTGTTCCCCTGGGACTGTCCGGGTCCAGCACAAGGGCTCCACGGCTGTTGACGGTCTAACCGCACGCCTATAAGTGGACTCATCCTGGGCAAAATCAAGAAGTGCTTTATGTCTGAGGCCACTGAGTGTGCTGTTTCTCTGCTGTCTATGTCCTTACTACCAACTGCCTTGCCTACCACACAGCTGTCTAGTGTCCTCGAACTCCTCCCCCACTATATCTCCTTGCAACATTGGTCCTGAGTACAATGGATTGAATAGTTTCAGAGAATGTAAAGGGGAGGGAGTGAAGGAGTGGTTAAAGATGAACATCTTCCTAAGATAGGCATCGTTTCTTCTTAGGGGAGAGGAAAACCAAGTATTTTTTCCACTGCCAGAACCTATTTGTATTTGGAGGTCACCGTGGGCCCCAGGAACCCTGTTCCGCTTTGGGGTCTGCAGGCAGATTAACCAGGGACCTGCTGCCTTTGAACAAGCAGTACTCTCCCAGGAGCTTCTTCCAGTTGTGTGGTCCAGCTCATTCCTTTTCTTCTCACTTCAGCCTTGAACAGGCCTCCTCTTGCTAGGCTGAAGTCTGAGGAAACAGCCTCCCTACGCAGTTAGCCATATGCATCTGCTCTTCTTGGAAGAATGATCCATTTACCACTTCACTAGTTGCAGTTTAGCTTCCAGCCTTTCTGTCCACCCCTGCATTTCTCTCTATTTTCACTTTATGGTTCTTTTTCTTTCTTTCCGAATACTGGCTCTCCTCGGCCCTCTTTTGCATAAAACTGTTTCATCATCAAAATGGCAACCTCAGCCTTAGCTCCCAAGGTCACCCAACTAGGTTCTTTGTCCAGTTCCAGAGCTTTGGGAGAGAAAGTCTGATTTTAATTTCATCCCTGGTCCAGTGCCCTGGAGCAAGAGAAAGGAATGCAGGGCCGAGTTAAGCATTAGAAGGGGGCGGAAGGTACCTAAGGGGACTCTTTCAGACTGCTGGCTTCCAACTTTATTTAGCTTGCACTTGCTCTGAGGTTAACTCACGCATGACTCTTCTGTGTAACTTTCTAGCTAGAATCTGCCTCCAGTGCTCTCTCATGTCAAATCCTGCCTCTAGTAGTTAAAGCTCGAAGAGGAGATTCTTAAATGTCGTGTCTATGGAGTCCTCTGTCTGACCTCGCTGCGGGGCTTGGCTCTCTCTCCTCCTCCCACCCTGACCTTACCGCTTTTCTGTGTGGCATTTCCCAGTTTCCTCAGAGTCAGAGTTTCCTGCTCTCCTTGTTTTCCGAGAACATAGATGGATGCAGACCCCAGTCTGCCATCTTTATCAAATCGAAGCTTCTTCCAACTTAAATTTATAAAGTGTCTTAATATATGTGTACTTTTTTAAGTAATGCCTTTTTTCCTTGTTGATCCTATTTAAAATTCACTTTTATTAAGAATTTCAGTCTAATGTGTTATCTAAGTGTTTCAGAATTCAATGATCTCTCCTTTATTCATCCTAAGAATTTAATGACCACCTATAACATTAGCAGCAGTGTCAGTTTTGGTTTTATAAGTGCAGAGTTTTATAATCCAAGTGAAAAATGCACAGCACCCTAGCAGATGGAACAGGACAGCCATACATATGTTGAATGAAAAGAATAAATGGGTACAAACAAGTAAGGATGGAGTGGACAGGAAAGGGCTTTCATCAGACCTCTCTTCTTCTTACTTGGAAAGACATGTGTATTTTGCTTACATACCCTTCGCATCACCCATTTCCCAGCTTGGTGACACTGACAGGGACATAACACATGTCAGCGTTAGTTTCTCCAGCTTAATGGATCAGATGAGAGTGATCCATAACTTGTAAGCTTTCAGTATGGGCTGTACACGGAGCGACTGCACAATGAGAGCAGAGCAAAAGGTTATTTAAAGAGGATAAATTAAAACACTTGGAGTCGGGGTCAGCCAATACCTGGTCTTAAAATGAATGATGAAGATTGAGTTTTAGAAATGAAATGAATGGATTGTTTAGTTGGCATTATTAACTTAAAGAACAGGGTTTAGCTTAAGTATTATAGGGATTTACAGGAGACATTTTTCAAATTTACTGAAGGTTTTACCAGTAAGCACTTAAGCAAATGTAAACATTTTGGGAGCTGCAGGGGAGCCGTGAATAGTATTCATCACCCAGTCACACTGGTCTGGCTGATATGTGCCTGGACCAGGCTAAAGCTCTGCACAGTTTCGAAGGATGTTATGATTAGTCTCTTGCTGTGTGTATATTGCTAATGTAATAAGAACATAAACATTTTATAAGTATAGGAATTGCTTTTTTTAATATTAACCAGTGACATGAGGTGGCAGGAAGAATGAATTTGGTCCCTACTTAGTAACAGGTGTTAACAGAGAGAACTGTGTTCTTAAAATCATTCAATACTATGAAGCATCGTATGGCAAGCCAGCAAAATGTCTCTAAGTATAGTCAAGCTGAGCCATTTCAGAAAACAAATGAGAGGAACACTGCAGATCTCCTTTCTCTCACCATAAGCAGTAGGCCTGTTCTGAAGCATTGTTGACAGCTGATCTGCAGGGGGTGATTCTCCAATTTCCATCTTCTTTTGATAATCAGATAATTCTAACAAATAGGCACGTGGGTTAACATGTCAGAACTATGTCATGGTAACAGACATAGTTCGGACTGGTAATCTTGCTTCACTTAGTCAAATGACCCTTAACTTTGATTCCTTTTTTTCCAAAAAGGATCATGTGAAAAATTAGACATGATCACATTGTATTCCTATTGGTTGCTGTTGTGAGTGGTAGGTGGGATAGTGTTCTCTTCTATGGGTTTTAAGGTATCATTTGGGTACTATTTTTAGGTAGAGAGAATATAAAATGAACTGTACAGTCACTGCACTAAAATAAACATTGCCTAGGGAATAAGCACTCAGGGAAGCAGATCATGTTGGTGATCTGAGGGCCACAGGAGAAATGAGGAAACCTGTGGACTGGGTTTGGAATGTGAGGCGGGTGAGGAAGCACGTTCTTGGAGGAGTTGGATCATTGTTTTGTTTATTGCAGTGCTAGGAATGGAACCTAGGGCCTCTTGTATGCTAGGCAAGCACTCTACCACTGTGTCATATACTTCAGGCCTTGTTGAATGTCTAGGCTGAGCCGTAGAGGAGAAGTAAGAGTTGATTGGACATTCATAAGGAGAGATGCACCGGGAACAGGCAGGGGTCATTTTAGGCAAAGGAGCAGCATGCACAAAGTTAGTAGATACTTTCTTCCCCAGAAGAGATCATTGGCCAGGACCCAGGAGAACAAAGCACCAGCTGCCAGGCCAGATCCCAAAGAGGCTCTTTGTTGTTGTTGTAGATACTATTCAGCTTGCTGAACTGTTCAACAGTTTGCTTTAGCTTCCAGCTTTTAAGAATAGAAAATATTCATGTCAAACTCCAGATTTCTAGGCTGCTTTCATGCATTTTCACATGATACCTGCCAGTCAAACGCCCACGCCTTTTTGCTCTATGAGTAGCCACACTGCACGCCTTATATCGCCACAGTGGTCCCTCTGGATGTGCGCTTGCAGCAGAGCTCCTGTCCAGGGGCCGAGGTGCACACGTGCAGTCAGAAATACACGCCTGTGTCTGCAGGTGAGCAGCAAGGCACACGCGCTCTGTGGTAGTCTCCAGAATGGCAGGGGTGGTTTTCAATGAGATCCACTTTTTTATAAGTTGTATTTTATTAAAGGTTTTCAATGATGTTAAAATTCATTGCTTCTATATTATGTAAGTGAACAGAACTTTTAAAAGAGTCCTATAAATTCAAAATTGAGAGGTCAGAAAATTAAATCATGTGGCTGAGGTAGGAAGAGGAAGAGTTTGTGTGCCTCATGCGGCAGACAGCAGGTGTGTGAGAGTAAGGAGGAATGGAGGGACCCGGGAGGTGGCCCCCATCTTCAAAGTGTTTGAGAAATAACAATATGACTGCTGCCTGGGAAACTGATTTCCATGGATGAGATCAGATGTTGGAAATCACCTCCCCTAAAAATTCCAGTCTCTATATTAATATCTTTCCTTAAAGGTGATGTAGCGTAATTTACAGGTCACAGTTTGCATCTCTTGAACAGTAATCTTCATTTTGATGTTTTATGTTCTACTATTATTTTTACCAGTTTTATCTTCTTCAGTTGATATTCAAAAATTCATAGCTTAGATCTTTGTTTTATTCCTTCAAAAAAATTTTTAAGTAATATCACAATTTATATTTCCTGGATATAAACAATGACAAAAACATATTGCGTATTTTAACATTTCTTTTAACAGTGTTTTTCATTTTAATGTCCTTTTAAAATAGGTTTTGTTTTCCCATTTTCCTTAAATTGTGGCTTTATATCAATCATTTGCTGCCTTACAGAATCTATAACTTGAAACTTATTCAGAAATGGAAAACTCCTAATAAGATTCTGGGAAGATATTTTCAGAATAGTTATCTTTAGAGACTTTCTCTAGAAACTCATTTCAAAGCTCAAATGTGGGATTTATACAGGAAATTAAAGTTAAATTGGTTTAGTTTGATTAAGGCTTTGTTTTTTCTTTTGTTTTTGAAGAAAGGAAATTTTATTCAGTAATTTAAAAATCATTTATTCTGGAAGAATGACCAGGAAGTATGACATTAATTTCTGTATAAACCAATTACCTGCAGAGCTGCTCAAAATATAAAGCTTTCTTGATTTAATATATTTCACAGACCCCCTGACATATTTCTTAAACAGAAAGGCCACATTTTCCCAGGAAGTCATTTACAAGTCAGGTAATTTAAATTACATTTATTAATTGCAATGCATAGACATCAAATGAAAGCTTATATTCCTCCAATTTATTCCAAATATTTATAGGTAATTCCACTTTGATAAAGCAACATGAAAACTGGTATTTAGTAAACCAAGTAGTGTTATCTTTTAAAGGAGGAAAAATAATTCACAGATCTGTATGAACAAATCTTTCTACACTTCATCTATTAGTTTCTTTTCTACAGTAGTCTTGGGTGGGAAAAGCACAAGTATAGAGACCCGATATAATGATGCTCAGTAGAAAAATATTTCACTTTAAAATGCAACTTAGTTTTACATGTGAATTTTGAAATAAATCATCAACCTTCAGCATGAACCATAAACCTATTTGCGTGAGAGAATGAATATAAAATGTTATTTTAATTCAGGAAAATCCCTGGGTCTTTCTGTTGACCTCTGTCAAGTATGCACCATTTCCTTATTCATTCATATATCTTATGTTATGGAAAATTAGAAATTGATTCCAATATTACATTTTCTACTTGCACATTTCTGATATTTCCTATATAAACTTACTCTACCAAGAACCACATAGCATGTTAGTTTCTCCAATCCTAATGAAAACCATCACAGCTGTTATGCTTTTATGAAGATATTTCCATCAACCCAGGTTTTCCTCTTGCTGACTTCTATAGTTTCATTTAACACAACTCTCGTTGTAATTGAAAACAAAGTTTTATATCCATAAATCTGTAGATTTGAAAATTAATCAGGAGAAATCTGTTACAACTTTATCAGTTCCTATTTCCAGCTCCATTTTCAAAGGATCCTTGCTGTTTTAGGAATTCTGTCTCATTTCATTTATTCAGTTTGAGAATGTATAGAGCTTGTATTTGTGTTATATGCCTGTCTTCCTCTCTAGATTAAACTTAACTTTTTTGTTCACTGTGGTCTTCCTCACTTCTCTGCCCCCCTTGACACCCCAACATGCCTTTGGTGAAATTTCTTAAGCCACTGTTAGAGCTTGAGTTTGGAGATACCCCTCCCTAAGCCTAAGGGTGTGATAAATCTAGAGTGTATGATTCATGATACTGTGCTAGGTCCACAGCCAGTAGGATTAAAAGCATGAGTACAACCCATCCTAAGTGGTCTGTACAAGATAAAAGGGGCAGGAAGATGCTGTTAAGGTCCCTTTTGCTTTTGCTACTGCATGGAAACCATGAACTCTTTCCTCTGCAGTGTACCTCCACCATGTGCCACTCTGTGCCAGCTGTTTATAGGCTGAAACCTCTACAAATCGTGAGCTCAATAAATCTTTTCCTCTTTAACTTTGAATGTCAGCTATTTTATCTTAGCAACAAAAAACAAGTAACTAACAAAGTCACTTAAATGCACCGTGCTTCTCACCTGTAGCCCACTCACATGCTGAGCCCACTGCCTGCAGCATTGGTCATGACCCATTGCTCCCACCTTCGTCCACCTTTCCATGAGGCGTGTTTAAACACTTATTTCTCCCTAGAAGTATCTGTCCCTCAAACACACAACAGGTTGGGTGCTTCCACTTTGCCCTATGTTTGCTCTGTGAAGTACACAGCCTGGGTTGCTGTCACTACAGTGTAAGTGCCACAGGACAGAAACTACATCTGTCTTGCTACCCTGTGTATTACCCAGCTGTCCCTTCGCTGGTACAGAATACCCAGCACCTGCAATTTAAAGGAGGAGAGGTTGAATTTGGCTCATGGTTTTAGGCAGTTCATTCTGTGAAACTCTAGTTCCAAGGCAGAAACCTTACAGCTGAAGGGCACAACAGAGAAAAACTTTATAGCTCATGTTGGCTGAGAAGCAGGACAGCACCAGAGTGGAAGGGGCCAAAGACCAAATATAGTACTCAAGGTCATACCTGCATGGCCCACGGGACACACCCAAAGTGTCCTTCACTAATCCCCTGAGCTGCTCTCAAGCCAGTACATTTGACAATATAGCTTAACTATTAAACCATGTTATATTTCACATTGATCCTTCTTCTCCCCTCATTTGAATATGTCCTAGTCGTTTTTATCTCGAGCAGTGTGGTAGAGGCCTTGCTGTTGTTGTTGTTGTTTTTAATATAATGGGGTGAACTGAGAGAGATTAAATGAGAGGCTGCCTGAAGCTAATAATGACTGTTCTAAAGACCCACTCACTTCAGCCCCTCCGCAAACCCAGGAAATGAGAGGAACTGCCAGTCATATTACATAAGCATGTCCTGACATGCCATTTGGAACTGTGGATTAAATTAACAAACCAAATCCTATTTTTAGGTTATTTTACCTTTTTTAAATCCCTATCAAGTGAAGACAATGCTATCCCAATAAGATGGTTTTACTGTTAGTTTTAAGGTTATTTTAGAGACTGATGATTTTAATATTATATCTATGCTACTGACAAATTTTGGTTTTATTACCATATGTAGTGTTAACATAAGCTCTAGAAGTGGATGCTCTCCTGTTCTGGTTGAAGTGAGTACAGACTGATAGTGAGGTCAAAAACCCCTAAAAAAATGGGCATAGCATCTGGCTTAGCAATTTCACACCTAGAAATTTGTCCTAATTGGAAATGTGAACCGGTTTCATCCCAACATTATTTCTAGCTTTTTAAAAAGGAAAAATACTGAATATCAAAAAGGTGTATGAGTTGAATTAATTATGATGCAGCCACAGAATAGGCCACTGTATAGCTATTAACAATGATGATATAAAAAGACTTAATGACACGAGAGATTATCAGGGCACACAAGTACCAAAACCACAGTTTACTACATTCACAATCACTTTTTAAGTAGATGTAACATTGTGGGAGACTAGAAAGATGGAAACCAGTGTGTTTCTCTAAATAACTAATGTGGAATAATTGCAAATTTTGAGTTAAATATATATTACTTTTATAAGGGTTTTACAAAATGTGAATCATCACAGAAAAATAAACTTCACATGGTTTGCAGTTCATGTCCTTTGCTCTTAACACAGGAATGCTGTCAAGCCTGGCAACTCAGTGATCTCTCTCCTGAGTGCTGAGAATGACTGTGGCATCCTGGGGAAATACCTTCGTTTTTGCTTATGTGGCTTGTCAGCCTGCATAGTTTTTATTCATGCACCTGAGCATATTGATTCAAACACAAAGATTGAGCTTTGTGATTTTCTGTGATTCCTACACAGATAACTAAACTTCCACATCAAATTGCCCATCTCAATAAATTAACTTCATGTGTGCTTTTCTAAAAAGGCTTCTTATAACACTAATACCTTTGAATCCAACTGGCTTCCATAGACTCTGGAGAAGAAGGGAACAGCCCCCCCCCCCTTTCTTTCCCTCTGTCTCCCCCTCCCCCTCTCCCTCTCTTTTTTTTTTATACACAAAGACCAATTCAGGAAAAATAAAATGTTTATGAGACACATATTTCTCCCACCCAAAATAAAGCTAGCTTTAGAGTTCCACAGGGAGAAAACTCTGTTCTTAAAAGCTTTAAACAACCTTACTGAAAGAGCAAGAGGTATAATATTTACACTGCTTTTTAGCCATCTGTGTCTAAATTCTTATTTCTGTGTGTAACTGAGATAACACAGAAGTGTCTTCTGTTGCTTTCATCTAGAAAGTTCTGCGTGTTGAAAAGCCAGGCAATCCCAGGTAACATGATGCCTCGCGCCACCCCAGGGTAATCTGTATCAGGCCTTGGGATGAGGAGCAACCAGAAAGTTGCAGGATGGAAGAAATAGAAAAAAATATTGTGTAAATCCCATCTCATGTGACTGTTTTGCTTTGAAGAATATTGAGGCTACAGAAGTCTTACCTTGAGCAACATAAACAAATCAATTTATTTAACACAAGTGCTCAGTAAATGATAAAAGTTTTTTAAAACAGATCAAGAAGCAGATTAAGAGCAAAAATGGAAAGTTTATCTTTCAAAAACAAAGATCGCTTCTTCTCCTTAAATAGAATAGTAGTATTGGGATAAATACAAACCTGAGGGCATTCATCTCTGTTGTCACTCCTGTGTAAGAGAGAAGGGTGTCTGTTGTGGGCATTGAAAGCTAGAACCTTGGGAAGACAGGGGACAAGGTGAAACTCACTCTGAGGAACCATGATGAGAATTAACTCCGGCCGAGAGCCCACCTATGAAGCCATCCTCGTGAGCTGGCGCAGAGCGAGCAGGCTCTTGGACAGGCTCAGAAAAGGAGTCATCTGGGTGCAGATGAAAAAAGGGCAGGTCAAATAGAAGGTTGAGAATGCCAGAGTGAGTGCTGTAGAAGGAGTTGAGAAGAGTTGGCCCGGGCCCCGTGGAGTGGAAACTCATTCTGGGGTTAGAACGTCTACTCAGAAGTCTCTCAATTATAGTTCATGGTTCTTCTGTCACAAGCACCTTGACAGCAACGTATTTCCATCAGATCTCCCTTTCCGTTGGGTTCTGATGTCCAGATAGGGTGGCCACAGGCTTGGGAGTACGATCGGGGCCAGCCTGTGTGGGAGCAGGAGCTGGAATTCTCCATCGCGTCTCTTACTGCTCTTGTATTCCACCTCTTTGGCTTCACTGGGTGCTTCCAGTGCTGGGCTGTGCTTGTCCCGCTGTCCTTTCCCTGGCTCAGTTCCAACTTCTCATCATGCCACCAGTTAGTCTTCTTTCAGGGGGCAGCCTTAGCCCTGTGAAAAAAGGGTGTTATCTAGTGTGTGCACGTGGGGTAGAAATCACGTCCCTCAAAGAACTGGCCATTGCTGAAACCAGTGCACCCTGGAAGCTGCACATTGGGCACTTGAGCTTCCTGTGGTGCCCTTGCAGAATCAGAATTGAGCAAACTTTTCATCAGAGGAAGAAGTATGGCTTCTGCTGGAAGGAAGCAGGCTCAAGGTGTCTTAAGGCATAAACATATCTATAAGCAGAAACTATAGTAGATCCAATGTATCTAGATGCAAATGTCTTAAATAAGATTGCATACAGTCTGCTTTTAAAAGTAGGCTTTGTTAAATAAGTCTCTCAGCATCCTGGCCATTGTAGAGCCTTTTGTAACTGTTTTCTTTTACCTACGTCACATGCATCCACCTCCTAATTGTCCTTTATCTGTGAGCCGGTTATGGCTCCCTTGCCAGACAGTAACCACCATTCACACGGTGCAACTGGCACCACTTATGAATCAGAAATCCATTACAGATTCTGCCATGTTGGTCCTCACTGGGGAACACCCTGTTCCTGCTATTAATGAGGTGTTATACATCCATCAGCAGATGAGCAGATAATGAAAATGTGGTATTTCTACCCCATAGAGTTGGTGAGAGTATAAATTAGTATAGTTACTACAGAAGTCAGTATGCACATTCCTCAAAAAACTAGAACTAGAAATTCCATTTGACCCAACTATTCCCCTTCTACATATCTTCCCAAAAGAGTTGAAGATATATTACAGTGATATGTGTATGCCCATATCACTATAGAGCAGCATAATTTATAATAACTAAATCTCAGAAGCAGCCTGCATGTCCACCAAAGAAAATGTAGTGTTCATACCCAGTGCAATACTACTTGGCATCAAGAGGGTTAAACTTCGATCTATTATAGGGAAATGAGTGCACTTTCAGACCATAAGCTTAAATATTGCCTGGTTTCTCTTATATGAGAAACTCAGAATACAAATAAAGAGCACAGTAAGAGAGAGAGATAATAGGAGAACAGGAGACAGATCTTTTGCAAAGGGGAATAGGACAGAGAAGAGGAAGGAGGTGGGAGGGAAAGGAAGGAAAAAGTTGGGATTGGGAGCAAATTAAAATGTGTTATGTCCCTGTACCAACTCCCCACAAAGAACATAATCAGTATGCACTGAAAACATGTACGAATAAAAGACTTAAGTGTAAGTAAATGGGAAGAACCGTTTCCAGAGCTGATTGTTTTGTCCGAGATTTGCAATATTGTGGTCTAAGTGGGGGCCCTCACTTAGCTCTGGATAAACAGAGCACTGTGCAAAGCAGGCTTGTCTCCATCCTCACTTCGCCTGAGGGAAAAGATCACGTGTGATGGAGTGAAGTAGAAGATGGTCACTCGGTGTCGTCTGCTGTCTTCCAGCCCTCTGCTGGCTGTGTCCTTTGCTGCCTGTTGTGCGGTTCCAGGAGTCGTGCTTCTGACCTGGGGAGTGAATCCTCTCACCGGAGCCCTGGGGCTCTTCAACATCTTCCTGTACACTTGCTGCTACACACCGCTGAAAAGGATGAGCATTGCCAACACGTGGGTTGGTGCCGTGGTCGGTGCCATCCCGCCCGTCATGGGCTGGACGGCGGCCACCGGAAGCCTGGACGCAGGTGAGTGTCCCCTAGTGCCACATGTCAGCCTCTCCATAGCCCCGTGGCTTTGGTGCGGGAAGCAAGTATGTGGCTCTCTGAGCCAGCACGAGCATGTCGCAGTCAGAGGGACCCACTCCAAGTACTAGTTCGATTCCTTGTTTTCAGTACTGAGTCTTTGGCAGCTATGTCAATGCGGCAGCATGAAACTCTGGGGAAAAGCAGTTGAAAGGTCTCCGTGTCGTTCTGCTCACTTGGTATGACAGGGACTCCCCCTTCTAGGGAAGATTCAGGTGAAAACAGGAGGCAGCGATGCCCAGCCTGTGACCACAGGTGAAGTGAAAAGGTCTCTGAAAATCACAGATCAAGTTAGGGCTGGCTGGTTCCTTTTGGATGCCCCATCTCTGGAGAAACTGGCGGGGACCTGCCCTCTGTCCCTGTCTGAGGGGTGCAGCCTCATTGGCAAGCCTCCCCTCCTTCCTGTAGAACAGGGTTATTGCCCTCTCTTATGAAAGAGCAGATTATTTTCATTAGTTTCTAATTTATTTTCATATGATTTGCTTAAATTGTTCATGCTGTCTACAATAAAGCCATTGAAACATTTCTACATCTTTTAGTGGAATGTCACAACTAAATTTGTGGGGTGAAAATAGTTCATTCGTACCATCTGTAAGGGAAGTTTTGCAGTCTAATTAGTTAAGTAATTAGTGTTTTTGACCAACACTTAGGAAGGAAGTGGTGAGGTTTCCTGTAGTATATGTAAGTACATATTTTTCACATGAGAGATCAAAGGTAGTTGACCATAAACCGTTACCCTATAAGCCACATTTCTGAAACTTTTCATAAAAGCTCCCACACTCTGATTTGGCAAGCTTACAAATGGTGGTTACACCTTTACCGTGATCGTCTCTTCGAACAGTTTTAATATCCTGTAAATGGTGGATTTTAATGAACCTACAAATGTAATATTCTAAAACCTTTGTGCTCATTTCTCTATAATAAACCTTAAACTGGAATCTCATCCATGTGGGAGGCAAGGGTACCAGTCTTATGAGCAGAGAGAAAGCAGCCCAGCTAGGTCACCTGGACTGGAACCCAGTCTCCCTGTTAGCTGAGTGGAGTGACCTTTGGAACAGAACTTGCCTTCTTTCTGCCAGAGTCTGCTCATCTCCTCCCTAGAGCTGTAGTGTGGGCTAAATAAGTCTCTGGCTTAATCTGCCCTGTGTTTCTATAACAGAAAACTACAGGTTAAGTCATTTATAAGGAAAAAAGATTTATTTCTTAGAGTTTTGGAGACTTGCAAATCCAAGGTTAAGGACCTACCATCTGGCAAGGGTTTCCGTGCTCTCCTTCCATGGCAAGAGGGAGAGAGGGAAGGAGGGAGGGAGACGGGGTCGGGGAGAGAATGAGTATGAGAGAATTGCCACACGTAAGATCTGATCTGCAGCTGATTGTGTTAGCGAGCAGGAGGGTAAGGCAGGATGATTGCTGTAAATTCAAGGCCAGCCTAAAGAAGGCCTGTCTCCAAAAACCAAAAAAGGAGAATGAGAGAGTGATTAAACTTGCAAGCCCTCGAAGCCTTTTGTAATCCTCATTAATCTCCTCTTGAAGTGGACCCTGCAGACCAACCGGCACACCTCCTCCCATCAGGCCCTGCCTGTCGACCCCGTCCCATTGAGGACTGAGCACCCAGCACACACCTGTAGGGGTCGCACTCCATCTACTGTTGTGTGTAACCCAGTCGGTGGTTACACGAGAAGCATCATGCCGTGGTGAGGGTTCACCTCCTGATGGATCGTGCTGTTCTCATGTTCAGTAACCCTTTGTGCAGTAGTAAGTTAACACAGGTGGAGGCAGCACGTAAGATTTTATTTGATTTACAAATTTCGGTTACAAACAACAGTCTGTCATCATTCCCGAGCTTTTGTTTGGAAGACAGCGAAGCGCATGCAGGCTTGGCGCATGAGTGAAGTGTGTTGAGCTGGGAGGTGAGCAATGTGGGCTTGGCATCCTCGGAGTAGGTGTTGTCTGGGTTCTAACTGGGTTCACCGCTGCCATTCAGGGAACATGCCCACAGACCACCAGTTCCCTCACTCCACCCACAGTCCTCCTCCTCGATGCCCCTGGAGCTCCAACCCTGACCTGACCCCATGACTTGACTATCTGCAACTCCAGACCCCAGCCATTGAGGGTGGGGCTTTGGAAGAAAATGAGTGCCTAGGCTCCACATCTGCCCTCCCATCCTCAGGATGGAGCTGCACTCCAGCACATAAGCCCCTTCTGGAAAATACTCTGTGCCCTGCCGAGAGTGCCCAGGCCCTATTCACTTTCTTCAACCCAGAATGAAAAGAAAAAGGCACCAAAACTAGCTTTCTGTGTGGGGAATCCCGGGCGGGGTCAGGGTCACAGCCAGCCTCTGAGGGCCACAGCAGCAGGAGAGGTGTCACTGGACACAGGTGACGACGGTGCCGTCCAGGCTCAGGGAAAGCTCAGTCCCCTCTAGTGTTCAGGGTCCTGGTGCTCACTTCCTCACTGAGGGCTGGAACCCTTTGTCACATCCCTAGCAGTTTCCTCAATTAGAGTTGGAACCTCAGGGTGTAGAAGCTGGCATTTCCTCCCAAAAATTCAGAGAGGCAGAATTGCACAGTTCCTATTTAGTAGCACGCAGGAGGCCCTTTTTGTTGGGGGACAGTCTGTGTGTGGGTAAACTGCTACTAATCATGGTTAAAATGAATTTTTAAAACAATAAATATCTTTTTGTTAGGCAAATTTAATCATTTGTATACCTTGGTGACAGGCACTTAAGGGCCAGGCCAAACCCTGATTAGATAACAGATTGAAAGTAAATAGCTGTCTCAGAAGGCAAGGCCCATCATCTCCCTGAGCAGAAGCTCACTTGGCAGGTTTTTTTTTTTTAGACAGGGTCTCGCTTTGTAGTTCAGGCTGACCCTGAGCTCACTATGTAGCCCAGGCAAGCCTCAAACTCAGCAATCCTCCTGTCTCTGCCTCCCGAGTGCTGGGATGACAGGCGTGAGCCACCACACCTGGCACTGTGCTATGTGATATTGACTGCTGGTGGGCGTGAGTCGCCACGCCCAGCATTGTATGTGGTTACCGGGGATCGAACTCAGGACCTTGCACTTGCAAGGCAGGCTCCAGAATCACTGAGCTAAATCTCCAGCCCTCACTTGGCAGTTTTTGACATTAACTTTTCTTACCACCTTTTTCTGTAAATCTCTAAGATTCATTGCAGAATGCTCAAGACTGATATGGTTCACTGGCCAAGAATTATCATTATCACCAGTCAAATTAGGTCAAATCATGTGCCTACAGCCTTTCAGTGTTTGCACAAAAAGAATACTAACTACACAGAGCATTAAACTGCATCCAAAAAGTTTTAAGACATTCATTTGATAGAACAAACAAGGTAAGCCACAGATACCTGAGAGAATTGAATGAACAAATCAGTAAATAGATATCTTCCATTTTATAGATGATACCACTGAAGTGAATGCATTATAAGACTTTTATTGCTGGGTGTTAGAAACTAAGTTGAATATGGTTGAATATAGTTTATTCATCTTCTAGAACTGCACTGTCCAGAATAGTAGCTACAGGCGGCAGGTGGCTATTAAATTTAAACCAAATACATGTAAGCATTCAGTTCCCACTAGCCATAGTGCAGGCTAGTAGCTGTGCAAAGCTGTCATGGACAGTACCACCTAGAAGCAAACACTGGCATCCTTCTGAGTTTGTGTTGCCTTTGCCTAGTGTGAATTTGCAGTGTAAGGAACGGGGCATTGATGGGACCGCCTCTGTGGCCCTCCTTGGTCAGAACCACTGGTTGACAAACCGAGGCCACACCCAAATGGCCTGGAGTATTATGGAAACAGATTGTCCCACCACCACCTGTGGGTTCTGATACAGAAGTCATATGAAGGTTCTGACCATTTTTTTATTTCTCACAAGTTCCCGATGATGCAGATGCCTTTGGCTCAGGGACACACTTTAAAAGTCACTGGTCTGCAAGGGAAGATCAAGAGAGAACAGCAGCTGTGGGAATGCATTGGAAGTGCACAGAGATTGGGGCAGAGGGAGGGCAGGGACAGATCGTGTCCTTCAAAGTGTACTGTTGGTGTCATCTGTATCGGCCACAGAGTTTGTTCCTCCTCTTGGTTCTTAGGGACATGTCTGGTTGGAAAGACCTCTTTGGAGAAAAAAAATAATGAAACATTTTCTGTTTCTGGAGTATCTGCCAACCATTTAATCTTTAAACCCCTGGGAAATGATCACTTTGAAGAAGCCTATGAGTAGGGAAGTCTTTAGAACACAACATGAAATGGTCCAGCCTGTGAGGAAGAGGCAGAGTTGGAAACTGAGGCAGGTACCATGACCAGGAAGCTGGAGTGGCTGGCAGACTGTGCCCCCAGCTGCACAGCCTAGACTGGAGCTTAGGTCTGCTGTCTTAACAAACTGGTTCCCACGGAAGCTTCGTTCCACCTGGCTCAGCTGAGGACCTGCCATGAGCTAGGCACTGAGGCACCCGGAAGTGACTGGAACCCACTCCCTGTCCTCAGGAATCCCTGGGAAGGTTGGGAAGGTCAGGCAGTCAGTGAGCCACCTGCAACTCTGACTGTGGCAAGGGTACTCTCTTATCTTCCCAAATGGTCCCACAGAGGGCTGATTGTGCATTAAGTCTGTCCTGGTTTAGCTGAGGCAGATGTGCTTCCCAGAAGAGGGAAGAACGTGCACAGAGGTGTATGGGTCTGAGATGGAACAGTGAGTATGGGCAGGGACAAGACCTAAGGTGAGCTTCCTGCCTTCCATACATCCAGGAATGTATGCTGGATCCAAAGATGGGGAAGATTTGTTGGCACCTGAAGCAGGAAAGCAGCAAGTCTTACAGGATTATTTAACCAAGGATGTGCAGCAGCTTCTCCTGTGGTGGTAGAAATCAGTAGGGCTCAAAACCTTTTTTGATTCTCCTCTCTGGCCTTGTGCCTTCTCACACCTCCCACCCACTTCCTCTCCCCTCCCTAGTGTTTTCTGTCTACCCTGAACTTGCCTCAACCCCCACCTTCTGTGTCCTCCATACTCAAAATTTCACCTCCCGAGTGTATTGTGAAGTGTCAGTCAGATCAGCCTTTGAAAGAACAAGTTTACACCAGCAGACCTCCACGTTAGGGAATGGACAAAAGCTTGATGTTTGCAGGGAAGCAAATTGGACTGCATATGACCCACGCCTCTGCCCTACCCAGGAACCAGTGTGTAACTAGCTAAGTTTCGCATGTTAGTGGCCAGGGCCTCTCCAGAAGCCTTTCCCGGTGCTCAGTAGATACTGGTTAAGACTGGAGAGGAAGCAGCTTAGAGACAGTATTTTAAATGGAAATCTTAGAGCCTGTGGGAAAGGCTCTACCCTAAGGAACTACCTGTTGGGAGGGGAGATGTTTAAAGACCATTAGAGAAAATGTACGTCTCCAGCAGCATGTGGGTCGGAGGGATCCACAGAGAAAAGAGATGTGCGCAAGTGTCCAGAGACCCCTTTCCCTTCTGGGCACCTGCAGCCTTCTGTGGTTTGGGTGGCTAAGAGCCCTGACAAAGCCTCTGGAGTACCCTGCGCCCTGAGGAGACCTTGTCCTCCAGTCAGGACACGAAACACAGAAGGCTATTCTATGAGTTATGATTTCTCCCAGTGTATGTTTGGATTTATTATTTTAATTAGGCAATAAAAACAGATGTCTGTTGTTTCCTTGGGGAGGGTCTAGTGTGAGCCCCAGCTCTCCCTCTTTCAGTGAGCTGCTAGCACCAGGCAAATGAAGAAAGGACCGGGCGGGGCAGTGAAGAAAGTGAAACACAGCTCAGCTCTGTGCAGCCTGCAGTGTCAGTAGCTTCACTGTGACACTGAGGGCTCTGCTGCCCGCTGCTCTATGCACAGGAAATAGCTTCATTTTACAAAGCCCTTCTCCCTGGAAAGGTAGTCATTATCGTGGGATTTTACCCATGTCCATTTTCATCTGAGCAGGTACGAGCACCTGCCTAATTATCGTGGCTTTGATTTTATTATTATTTGTAAAGCTTAACTGCTCTTAGCAGGAAACATTAAAAACGCTTCCCAGCTAAAACTCAGGAAGCCGAGTTGAGGGCTGTTTTCTGGCCCCTGTCGTTCTAGGAACTGAAGCACTTGGTTTTATTCTGCACACAGGGGACAGGCAGCCATGACAGAAGTGGCCTGCTGGAGCCCTGATGAAGGAGCCCATCCTGAAATGAGGAAAGGGGGCCATTGCAGATAAGTGCCTGGCAGCTGACATTCCAGCCCCAAGCAGTCCTGGAGCCACTCGCATTAGGCCTCTCAACAGTGTTTATCTCCAGAGACGATTTTGTTTATTCAAAGGCTTCAGGTTAAATCTCCTCCTCCCTCCTCCTTGCCAAAACCACTTGTCTTTCCACATCCCCATTTCTTCAAAATGGATTGTTTTTTTGGTCATGTTCTTAAATTTGAGTAAATTTTATAAAATGGGCCTCTATTGATGACCGTCTTGTGAAGCTGACTCAGTTGTCCCTGGTTTGTAATTCAGATGCTGTATGGTAAGCCATAATTATGTTGGCCAACATTCAGTTACAAATGGGGATGTAGAAACCAGCTCTTATCAGGAAGTGACATTTGGTAGATGGATGGTTCTAGTAACAAAAAGAGAAAGAGTTTTTTTAACCTCAGCTGGTAAACTACAAATTGTTAAGTACTGTTCACTCTATTTACCATTTTTTATCCCAGTTAAGAAAATAGAGTCAAATAGGGAGAATCACCAATTCATTCAACAGATATTTATAGACGGCTTGCTAAATACCGAGGACTGTCCAACCCAATTATTTTTTAAAGATTTCTTTTAGAATACTGCCTCAGTTTGAAATTCAGCTCAAAACTGTCAATGTATGGATTTTTATCACAACTAGCCTTAAACCTAATTAATTAAGGTAAGTGACATTTTTTAAGACAAAACAGACAAGAAAAACTTCAGTGGAGGTACAGTTTATACAAAACAAAAAAGTAAAGACTGAAAGAAGATTCTAGAAACATAGTGCTTGACTCAAGATGGTGGTATAATTGGAGGCAAATGGTGAGTACTGCTTTTGACCATGATTGATCACAAGCTTTTAGGGCACTGGGCCAGTGTTTCCTGATAGATTGATAGATATGGCTTGGCAGGGCAGCCTCGGGTAGATGTGGTATGTGGTGCAGAGTGCATGTTAAATTAGTCCTTTCCAATGACTAGATTAATATTCGGGAGATAAAGTCAGAAAGACCTTCCACTGTGAGCTAAGGGAGGAGGGACTGTTGGGATGTCTCAGAGACAGGTGCTAAACTTCCAAGGGAGTGGTAAGAGAGGGGAACCCTTCTTAAAAATCAGGGCTCCCCTCTTTCCCGGTAACCTACCTCATGACTCTGGTGGATGGCAGGAAACACACACACAGTGAGGGAGAGGAAATCTCCTGGCTGCAGCCCCCGAGCTGCATTATTATTCCCAAGTCACTTTTCAGAGAATTCCTCAAGAGCAAATAACCATTGTCCACTCTACTTCCTATTGTCAGAGGACTTTTAAACTTCCCTTTTGTCTCCTGTGCAGTTGATAAACTGGCCTCACATCCTCTTCCCTTTATCTGCACCACTGTAGAAGTATATTCCACTTTTGGGGCCGATCTGTTTCACAGACCCCTTTGTGTTATCCCTCAAAAGAAAGGCTTTGAAATCTGTGACCATGAAGCTCTGGTCCAGCCTGGCTTCCCTTGCTAGCCGCCAGTTTATGTAACCGTATAACCATGAAAGCACAGATCTAGCTGCCATGGCCCAGATGCACTGCACAGGACCTCCTAGGAGAGGAGCCTATTGTGGCCCAGGTCCAATAACAGGACTAACATGGAGGTAAGGCTTCTTTATCCTTCACAAAGCCATGCGCAGATGGTGAATGACAATGAATGGTTTTGGATGGGGGCGGGAAAGTGCCCACCAGGCAGTCAGGGAAAGCAAGCTGAAACCATTGAACTCCATCCAGAAGGAATTTTCCTTAGAAGAGCACATATGGAGAGAACTTGAGAATTTTTGTCTTCATTTGTTGGATACCATTTGGCTAGAATTGCCTTAGTTTCATTTCTCAACAAAGTGATGGAAGTGTACTGCGGACAAGAGCATGTGGGGCAGACATGGAAAAGAGTGAGATTGTCCCCAAGTCTGTGTGTTGCAGAAGTGATTGTTAAGTGTTAGGAAGAGAGCTGAAAGGTACGTGTGTCTTTAGAGCATCACCAGGAAGCCACTGCACAGCCTGCTTATCTGGCATGTCCCTCTAATCCAGCAAGGGTGCTGTTGGGTACAGAGCCCTCTTGTTGTCCACCCACAGAAGAGTAGACATGCTTCCTTCTGTTTTCTGTGTAAGAAGGGAAAAAGCAATGTCCTGAGCACCTAGATGTTCCCTGCAGTTTCCTTTTAGCCAGGATCGTAGTAACATCAAGATCTCGGCAAGCAGATGCACTCTGGAGGACACAGGCATGGCACCTCTCACAGATTTCCGGTACTTTGAATAATCATGCACAAACAAGTACTTGGTTAAAGAAAAGGTAGCAGACATTATTTCAGGTAGGACTAAAATCCAAATGTGTGTAGTAGGGTTAGGTAGAAAAATGAGATGGTCCAGTTAAAAAGAAGTAAAAAATGCTGATTTGTGTGAAGCATTGCATCCCCCAGGCCACCTGCACATCTCGGTTAACAAATCACTGCTTCCAGGAAACCTTCCTTCACCTTTCCAAGGCCAAGTGTGGGTGCTGCTTCTGCTGTGTGCTGCCCACAAGTCCTGTCCCTGAGGGACACTCATCGCAGAGGTGTCTTTCTCCCTGGCCAGACATGGATGGCAAAGGACTCTGAGGACTGATTGTTAGTGTCGTTAGTGGCTCCTAGGCAGTGTTTGCTATCATGGGAGATGCGTCCAATAAAAACGGACAGCTTGGGATGAGGCTGGGGGATGAGCTGAGTACTTATCTTGAGAGTGGGGGAGGACTTTGAATTTGCAAGCTAAGTGCTTATTTTACCCCACAAAGAAGGTCGGTCCCACCACAGCCCTGGACTAATTCAAGCCTTCCTGTTCTAGTTCACCTTATCTTGATGAAGAGAGCAATTTGTTTTACATCTTTTATAGAGCAGAGGCAATTGCAGCCTATCAAGACTGCACTGTGTGTGGGTGGCAGTTTTCTGAGTGCAATCCATTAAGCCTAAGCTGTGATTTCTGAAACGCTTTCATTTGTGACAGGAGCCAAACCCACACTGATTTCCTTTCATGCAGACAGCAGCATACTACTCTTCTGAAAATGAGAATGAGCTTTTTTTTGTTTGTTTGTTTGAGACAGGGTCTCACTGTGTAGTTCAGGCTGGCCCTGAGCTCACTCTGTAGCCCAGGCAAGCTTCAAACTCAGCAATCCTCCTGTCTCTGCCTCCCGAGTGCTGGGATTACAGGGGTGAGCCACCATGCCTGGCGAGAATGAGCTTTTTATCCCAAGTTATGTTATTTTAAGCAAAGGCATAACTGAAAATGTATATTGAGCAACAGAATAGTCCAGTAGACACAAACAGGAGGGCACTGGAGAAAGATAAGAACTGTTTCGCACCTGCGTCAAGCACGTTTTCCCGGCCAAATTCGCTTTCTCAGCTGCTCCTACAAGAAAACACACACACAGAGCTATAAACCCTCTGGTCTCTTCCCCTGTCTCAGTCAGTGCTGATGTTTTTCTTGCCCAGATACTTCGTGGTTTTGTCCACTTCCCCTGTGCTTGTGGCCATCCTAAATTGGAGCAGCTGGTGAGCTAGGCTTGGTCGCCTCATGCAACACACTTTGGGGCTTCCATGTCTCCCTGTACCCCACAAATCTAACAACAGCCCCTCCCTACTTACTATACCACAGAGTCTGGAGATCATTTTGTTTTTCCATGAAGATAAAAAGTCTACTTCCCATCACCTGCTTGGCCTCATTATATATCTTGGCCATATATCAAAGATTTATCCATTATTTCTCTGTGGCCAAACTTTCCCTTTGTCCTCTCTAGTACCCCAAGAAGACTCACTATCTGGATAAATAACTGTTTATCACTGACATAAGCATAGGCCTGTTATCTCAATAAATGAGAAAACACCTCTGCAGTTTCTCCTTCCAAGAAGCCCCCTTCTCCTCCTTCTCCGCTCTGGCCTTCAGATTACCACCTGTCAGTCCACGTGGGTGGGAATGTTACTGCTCGGAGTCTGTGTGTGACAACTCTCAAGAGAAGCTTGTTGGTGAGCTAATAGTATGGGGCAGTAGCCCCCATATCTGCAATGGAGGCTGTGGCCACAGACAGTACAGCCCCTGCATACCAGCACTGACTTTGTTTCCCTCTTTTCCATCTGAACCCATGAACAGGAGGACTTCTCCTGGGAGGAATCCTCTACTCCTGGCAGTTCCCTCATTTCAACGCACTGAGCTGGGGCCTCCGTGAAGATTACTCCCGGGGCGGCTACTGCATGATGTCCGTGACTCACCCGGGCCTGTGCAGGCGTGTGGCACTGCGCCACTGCCTGGCACTGGTCGGACTGTGCATGGCTGCACCTGCACTAGAGGTCACCACATGGGCCTTCCCCGCCGTCTCCCTCCCCATCAACCTGTACATTTCCTACCTCGGCTTCCGGTTCTACAAGGATGCGGACCGGAGGAGCTCCCGGAGACTGTTCTTCTGCAGCCTGTGGCACCTGCCTCTTCTCCTGCTGCTCATGCTCACCTGTAAGCGGCGGCCAGGTGGGGCCGGGGACAAGGAAGATCCTCGTAGCTGACCAGAGGTGGGCCCCTGGGGGAGAACTGAACAAACACAGGGAGATACACAATTCTGTTGTTGGGTAAGAATACTTTGGCAATTCTGGAGTGCAAGAAGGGAAATAATTGGTTTTAGTACACGATTGTAAAATAATCTGGTGCTCAGTGCGCAAAAAAAGTATATATATACTTATATATAAAAGTGTATATATATATATATATGTGTTTATATATAGCCCTAAATGCATAGGAAATGAGTTGGCTCAGCCAATTAATGCAAAGAATATTTTTCTCTTTGATAAATTTTATACGTCTTTTCCTCCCTTATCACCGTCCTTCATTTTCTTTTTTATCCCTCATATGTATACACATGCATCTCTTCCCCTAGCCACATACGTGCGTGCGCGCACACACACACACACACACACACACACACACATACACTCCCGCCTGCCGGCCAGCATAGCTATTACTCAGACAAGCTTTGACTGGACCTCTGTTCTGTATCTCAGGCCACCTCAGGGGAAATACACACTGCAGCCGTGGCACCCCTTTCTCTGCCGGTGAGCTGGGGCCCTGTTCCTGTTCTCTCCCGCCCATGCTCTCAAGTTCATATCACCATAGAAAGCGCCAGAACGCACAGGACGGGCTGCTGCCCAGTCTGGAAAGATAGATTCCAAATGGTTACTCGGGAAATCGCAGACAGACTGCCAGCCCCTGCCCCTCCACCCTCCCACAGCGTATCAGAATTCCAGAAACCCTGAGCAATCAAAAGTATCCTTGTAGTTCAATGTGAAATACAGGCACCATGGAGGCTTTTCTTTCTAAAAAGGCAGCACTCGCCTTAATTCCAGAGACAACCCCCACCCACCCCACCCCACATGGCCCTGAGACTACCTCTTCAGTCCCTACTGAGCTTCGTGAGCTCCTCTTTGCTGCTCAGCTTTCTCAAGGCCATGTAAGAAGGGAAACTAGAAAAAGAGGGGAGCTGGACTAGCCCACATAGCTTGCATTCTTGTCCCATATAGAAACCACATTTCCATCCTGGTACCTCCTCAGTTCAGAAATTAGCTTCCACATGTGCAGTGGCTCTGAGAATCAGAGACCCAGTTGGGCTTCCAGTGAGAATGGCTCCACTTCCAGAGATGTGTAAGTTTTCCTGTAGCCAGGGAGGCCTCACAAGTCAGATATTGTCACCTCTGAGTTCTTCGTCCTTTGTGAGAACCTCAAAGTCCACAGAGTCCCAGCTGCTAAGAACACTAGGTTCTGACAGGATGTTTAATTACACAATCTCCTGGGGCACTACTGTCCTTAGGGACTTGCTCAAGTTTAAGCAAGGGCCAGAGATTTAGGTCAGTGGTTTGGGTGCCTGTCTAGCAAGCGCAAGGTCCCTGGTTCAGTCCCCGGTAATCACATACAATACTAGGTGTGGTGACTCATGCCCACCAGCAATCAGTACCACATACCACAGCGCCTGGCATGGACCCTCATGCCTGTAATCCTAGCACTTGGGAGGCAGAGGCAGGAGGATTGCTGAGTTTGAGGCTTGCCCAGGTTACATAGTGAGCTCAGGGCCAGCCTGAACTACAGTGAAACCCTGTCTCAAAAAAAAAGAAGTTTAAGTAACATTTAAGCTGTCATTTCAATAGAATTGTTCTCTCCAAAATGTCTAGGCATTAGGAATGCAGCTCAGTGGTGGAGTACTTAGCTAGCAAATATGTAGCTCAAGGCTCCATCCTCACTGCCACCAAGAAAAAAAAAGTAAAGCAATTGCAGATTGCACCCAGTCCTTGTTTCTGCTTGTCTGGAATATTATCTCTCATTTCTTGTGGGGTCGTGGCGTATGAATGTCTGGACAAGCATCTACAACTTGTTGCCGCCCTTACCTCCATAAAATGTGTGGATTCTCCTCTTACAATAAAACTATAGAAGAACAGAGTGTGTGATGTAAAGTTATTTTTTTTTCCAACATCTCGTGCCAAGTTGGCGTGGTTCCTGGTGACTGGGTATACTGGACTCTCTCCTGCATGAGCTATCAGAGCGCTACATGGCACATCACTAAATTGATAATTTATAGTTTATAGTGTATATATTTATGGAATACAAAGTGGTATTATGATTTATCATTACAATGTGAAGTACTACACCAAACAAATTAGGATATTAATTTTCTCAAATAGTTCTACGTAAAGATAAATTCAGCCTCAAGGAGCCTCCGATGCCCATGTTCTAATGCAGGTTCTGTCCTTCATGGTTAGACCCCGCCAGGTACATCACGGGGCACTGCAGAGGCACAGCACCTCATGCTGGGCATCTGCTTACCACCTCGCCACTGAGACTCAGAACCCAACACCCACACCTCCAGGGAGGGAAGGTTTATTTTGGCTCACAGTGTGTGGCTGTTGCAGTCCACAGCTGGCTCCAAGGCAGGGTGACGTGACAGAGGGGGTAAGTTCTTGGTATAGTCACAGGAAGCACAGAGAGGGACCAAGAGAGGAGGGAGGGAGATAGACCCCCAGGCCACACCCACCGTGGCCCACCTTCTCCAAGCACCTTCACCTCCGGGGGAGCCGTAACCCCATTGAGAGCCTAACCCACTACTGAGTATCACACCCTGGTGATCCACTCACCTCCGAAAGCCCCCACCTATGCCTTTATGAGGCTTCAGGGGGCCATGTAGATAATAAACCACAAATCATGTGACAGCCCCAGCTGATTTTCCCATTGGCCCAGCCCAGGTCATAGCTCCGATGGCCCCTGTCACTGAAGCCACCATCATCTCTGAATTTGGGAATCCTAAATTTGACCATCACTCACCAGCAGCTTGCTTTCACCGCCTTTCTTTCCTGAGACCACCAGCGCTTGATAGAACTTCCTCTTTTTACTTGGCCCTTACTCCCTATCCTTCACATAGCAGCCAATAGAATCATTTAAAGCCTTTGATGATTTCCACTTTCCACCTGGCAAGGGCTGCTCTCCACATTGGGAATAAAATGCAGAGACCTCAGGGTGGCCTGCAAGGCCCAGATCCGGTGGGCGTGATCCGGCCATGCTCCCCTCTGGTCTGCTGTCTGCCACCCTGCCCCACCAGCTATCTGGCCCGCAGCCCTCCTCGCTTTTCCTGAGAGACTTGAGGCACAGCCCCTCAAGGCCTTCCTTCCTCTGTCCTGCACCCTCTCATGTCTTCTGACACCCCTCTGAGCCTCACTGAAGTGACTCCTCCGGAGTGCAGCATTTTCAGCCTTATCCAACTGCAAGCTCAGTACTTAGCACCACCTTACCATGCTTTGTGCTTTTAACATTTATACTGTATTTACATCTTTCCTTACCTGTTTATTATCTGTCTTCACCCTAGAAAATAAGCTCCACAAAGGCAAGGATTTTATCTTTGCATTACTTTATCACCACCATCCAGAACAATGCTTAGGACAGAGTAGGCGTTCAATAAATACTTTCTGAATGAAGAAAAGGTTAATTCCTGTCTGATTATTTTTAAAATTTTTTTATTATTATTTATTCATTATTATTATTAATCATTTTTTTTTGCAGTACCAGGGATCGAACTCAGGCCCTTGTGTATCCAAGATTGGTGCCATACCACTTGAGCTAAATCCCCAGCCCTCCTGTCTGATTATTTAAGACCCTTCTGGTCAGAAGAATGAGGTCTGTCAGCCCAGAATAAAGAATACACTGATTTGGGGGGGGGGGGGAGGTGTCATGTACAGGTACAAATTCTCAGTGATGAATCTAATCATAATGTACCAATAAACTCAGTTTTTAAAAAAACTGAAAAGAGAAAAAAACTGAACATGCCTGGGACAGGGATGTAGCTCAGTGGTGCCACATCTGCCTGGCAAGTGCAAAGTCCTGAGTTCTCTCACTGGTACTGCAGGGAAGAAGAAGAAGGAAAAAAATTCAAAATTCCTGATCCAAAAACCCAAAATCCAAAGTGCTTCAAAATCAGCAACTTTGTTTTTCTTTTGGCAGTACTGTGGATTGACCCCAGGGAGCATTGAGATACATCCTCAGCACTAAAACTTATTTATCTTGTTTTGTTTTTATTTTTATTTTGAGGCAGAGTCTCACTAAGTGGCCAAGGCTGCACCTGAATTTGGGATCCTGCTGCCTCAGCCTCCTAAGTAGCTGGGATTACAGACATGAGCCACTGTGCCTGGCTTAATACCAGAAACTTGTAAGAGCTGACATTGATGCCACAAGTGGAAAATTCTACACCTGTCCTCATGTGCGGGCACACTAAAAATCAGAGTGGTGTTTTCAGGATATGTGTATTAGATGAATATGAGAAATAATGAATTTCATGTTTACCCTTGGATATCATCCCCAAGGATTTTATTATGTAAATATAAATACTCCCGAATCCAAAATGTGAAGCCTCTGATCGAGACCATGTCACGTACAGGATACTCAACCTGTGTGTCACAGGAAGGGTTTCTCTTACCTGCTTATTACTGTTGCACCCGCCACCTCACCACTCAACTCTAAACTCAGGACCAAGTGTCTGTTGCTCACACCGAGGATGAAGGGCAGCCAGCGCCAACAGGAGAGACGCCATCAGACAGGAAATATGGTGTCTTTCTAGTAGAGGCTGGTGATGCTGGTGGTGGTGACACTGGCAGGGGAAGCCTGGCCCATGCAGCCTCGTGTGGAACCAAAGACTGGCGCGCTTCGCTTCCTGTGTTGCAAAGAAAATTGCCAGAATGGAGCCAAGCAAAGTTCCGTCGTTGCTTCCTAGTTTCCTGCATTCATCAGTCTTTGTTTTACGGGTTGTGGTAGTTTCATCATTTCCTGTATCTTCAAGGCTTTGTTGTCTCAAGTACTGTACTGAATCGCAAAGTCCTTAGTCAAGGGACTTAAAGTTGGATTCTTTGCAAATATTTCTCTTAGGCTCTTTATCACACTTCTTTTTCAAATGCTTCAGCAGAGCCTCTTGTCTATCTCCATCCTCATCCCTGGTGTCTCCTGAAGGAGTCAGTTTTACCCCCCCCCCATTCATGCTCAGTCGCCCCCCACCCCGTTATGCACCTAGGTCAGCGTCCTTACAGGAGCCCTTCCCTCTTCATGAGCTGGGAGCTGTCCAAGGGGTAGAACCCAAAACAATGGGGACCTCCATCCAGTGAAAAGTTCCAGGATGTAGGTAAAAGCAAGGATTTCCAGGCGACTGCCAGGGGGCGCTGCAGGATGACCCAGGAAGCAGGAAGAGGCAGAGCAGTAACTGATGGAGTAACCTCTCCCCACTTCAGCATCAAAGGACGGGCAAGATGACTCAGAAGACTGAGATCAGAACATAAACAAGGCCCTCACCCTTCCCAGCTCAACAAACAGACAAACCCAAAGGAGTCCCAAACTAAACTAAACAGGTGAGCCACCGAGCCCGGAAAGTGGAGTGGGCTAAGCCACCGGCTCTGTGTGTGTGTGTGTGTGTGTGTGTGTGTGTGTGTGTGTGTGTGTGTGTGTGTACACTTCGGAGGGAGTGGGTGGGTGTGTGGGAGTTGTGTGTGGACCAGCACGGACACAGCACCTTGCTATGTTTCCATGTTTCGAAGACTTCAACACCGTTGGTCTCCAGGCCGAACACGGAGGCGGGGCCGGTGGGGGAGCCTTAGGCAGAGGGAGCGAGGTGAGGTAGCAGCAGTTCTACATGGCCGAGGTCTGAGTGCCAGGGAGGTGCGGAGGACGAGCTTCAAAAGGCAAGCAGAGATCAGACCTAGAGGATTTCGTAGCTGCCTGAAGCAATAGGGAGCCATTGAAGAATCAAGTTGGAAAGTGGCACGATCAGTTTGTGCTTCCAAATGAACATTAAGACCTGTGGGGCAGGCACCAGAACCACTGAGCTACATCCCTGGCCCTGTGTGTCCATTTTTGACTCACCTATCCTGGTTGGTGCACAGGCATCTTTCCACGTGGCCGAGAAGGGACAGGATGGAGAGATACCTTTCAGCAAGGGAGGTAGAATGGAAGAATCAGAGAAACTAGGTGAGTAATGACCCACTGATTGATTGACATCTATCTGAGCAGATGAGACAGAGGGCAGCAGGAAGTACTCAAGCTTGATGAGGGTGACGTGGAAAGATCTGGGATATTCCCGGGATCTCGGCCTGGAAGACAAGATAGCGCCACTAGCTATGACAGATTCCCTCTCCCATTTCTCCTGCCCTCCTCTTCCTTTGCCTGTGGTCACAGACATCCTCAGTTGCTGTTCTGAAGCGTGGTGCTGACCCAGGCCGCCTCACCGGGTCCCGCTCCTGCAGGCACACACCATCCTCTCTTCCCCAGTGAGTGCAGACATTGAACAGCCTGCGCTTTGCCTGGAATCTCCCCCCACCTGCCTGGCACTTGAGAACAAGATTCCTCGGCCAGTGCCAGCTGCAGTCTGCTGATACAGAGCAGTGTGCTAGAAGAGCTGACTTGCTAAAGACCGGACACTGGTCTTCGACCTAGCAGCATGGTCCAGTGTCCACCTTGGTCAAGAGCCTGTACCTAGAAGTTTGCTGGGGCAGGAAGCCCTCCCCACCCTCCTTCCACCCTTCTTCCTGTCCCCTGGAGTCTCTCCAACCTGAGTAACTCAGCAGTGTATTCACTAAAAGTACCTGGATTCATTCTCCAAATGGGAAAAATGTGATTTTCACCTTAACCCTGACCCACCAGATGGTCTGAATGAACTCATGGCTGTCGAGATGGCACATGCCTGTAATCCCAGCATCCAGAGGCTGAGTCAAAATGACTATAAGTTTTTCAGTCCAGCTTGGACAACTTAGTCACTTAGACTCTATCTCAAAATTTAAAAGAAACTTTTAAGGGGCCAGGGATGTTGAAGTCTTTGGGTTCAACCTGTAGGACTGAAAAGAAAAAGAAAAACATTTCTCCAAAAAGGCTGTATAAATTGTCAATAAGTATATGAAAAATACTATCATTAGCCCTCAGGGAAATGAAAACCAAAACCACATCTAGACTGCCTCTCTACCTTGGGCTGGTACTGATCCAGCACAACCCTACCCTTGTGCCTAACATACCTAAAATATCACTAGAAGAAAATACAAACAACCAACAACTATGGTCACTTTTGAGCTGTAGAATGGGCTGAGAGGGTGACACCCTCTTATTCATACTTAGTGAGAAGGAAACCTTGGCATAGCGGCCTAAGATTTATGGTGTGTGTCTGTTTTTTTCCCCCACCTAGGATCAAACTCAGAACCTTGTGCTTACAAGGCAGGTGTCGGAACCACTGAGCTACATCCCTGGCCCTGTGGGTCCATTTCTGACTCACTTATTTTGGCTCATGTCGGTCAGATCCCATATGCAGGCATCTTTTCACATGGCTGAGAAGGGAGAAGAAGGGGTGGTACCTTCCAGTTTGGTGCCTAGAGAGACTTTGCCATCAGGAAGTCTGATGAAATGGGCACCCCAGGAGCCAGGAGGGAGACCCCCCAGCCTTGGAGAGGTGTACTGACCAAGGCCCATCCAGCTGCCTGAGGGCCTCACACTCCTCCACCCACACAGTGCCTGGCAAGGCCGTCCCAGCTTTCTCGCGACCTGAGATCCCCAGCTCACTGCACAGGAACACCATGTTTCTACCTGGCCCCAGGTCAAGGTCAACCATTGCACAATGCCAGGCCAGGACACTTTATTGCTGCAGTGGGTTCTCAGGCCAGCATCCTGTTTAGGAGCAACAGTACCACAGTCGTGGCATAGGCCAGAGCCCAGAGCCCTTGATCCATCACCTTTACATGTCCGCAGCGTTCTTCCCTGATACATTATCACTTGGAAACCACCTCCAATACATCCTAGGAATCATTGAGGGAAAACTCTTCTTCTGAAGAGCTGGAAACATGCCTGCAAAGTCCTTTTCTCACAGTGCCCCCATCCTAAATTCCTATGGGTATCAGACGAGGTTACACCGTGCTCCTGCCACAGCAGTGTGGCTGTGAGACCAGCTCCTGCCTGGGTTCTCCAGGAAAGAGGAAAACATCTCACTCAATAAATGCTCCTGTGACCTGGGAAGGGGTTTTCTCCCTGAGAACCATCCCTGCTCCCTCATCTAGAAGGGGACACTTGGCCTTCTTCAGGAGGTATTTTAATGCTAATGTGTTTAGCCAAGAAGAGGAGCCCAAGCAGATGTGGGCCATTTGGCAGGGATGTAGCTCATTTGTTAGCAAGTGCAAACGGCTGCTTGGCAGGATATTAAATATTACCTTGGCTATTCACAAACACTTCATATTTCAAGGAAAGCAGGGCGGCAAGGGCTGCCTATAATAAATCAGCCATTGTCAAAAAGGCAGAAAGAGGCAGAGATTTGATAAATCTATGTCATTGTGCCAGGAGATCAAAGGCCTTAACATATGTATTTGTGCGACTGGCATTCCGGCAGACAGCTAGAACAAACCAAGGTCTGGGATGGCTGGACAAAGAAAAGAATTAGCCCATTCTGACATGTAATTAGGTGGGTCTCAGGAGCAGTACAGGTGAGCGGCAGAGAAGGTCCTCGAGCTGGCTGCACCTGCAGGAGGGGCGGTTGCAGTGTGAGTGGCAGCACAGAAAGGGCCCCTCCATACCTCCACTGAGGGCACCTCCACTGGTGCCCTCAGGTCCTCAACCTGCCCCAAGACAAAGGCTGCTTCCATCAGTGATCGCCATCAGTGATCGCCACTGGTTTCCATCTTCTCCAGGTGTGCTGAATGTTACACAGCAGGAGGCCAGGTGGCAACCCCGCTTTGTGGAGAGCCCCAAATTAGAACCCATCTCTGTGTCCCATGCTGCCCCTCGCTACCCTGGGCTTCAGTTTCTCACTCCACTCTCTCATTTTTCTAGCCCTTTCCTTAACTTTCGCATCCACTTTGACTTCGCCCCAGCCTGTATTGTAGGTGAGTCAGGTTCTCCTAAGCTGGTGCCGCTTGCATTACCAGAAAAGCTCAGACCACACCTTCACAGCTCCTTCCACACACCCAGAGTGTCCACCACAGTAGTCAGGACAGCGTGCACATGTCCGCTCTCGTTGTCATGTGCGCCTTTGGCCAGAGCAGTCCCTAGGGCTACATTAAGGTGGTTCATGTGAGCTCAGGATGCAGATTCAGGTAGTGCATACAGCTGGGAGGCTGGGGAAGACCCACTTCACCTACAAGCAGACCTTACCTATGCATAGCTGTAGGGAGGGTTGGGATGGGGTTTCCAAAAATGACCACGGCACTCCCTTTTCACCTGTGAGTTTGTCACCTTTCTATCACTGGGATAAAATACCTGACATAGGAAATACTTAAAGGGAATGTGGTAGGGGAAAGTAATGAGGGGAAAGAATAAATATGAGTTGAAAAGAAAAAGAAAGCACATATATATAGTGGGTGGGGGTTGTGGGGTGGGTTGGGATATGGATAAAAATGAGAATTAACTCATGTCATATACTGGTACAAATTCCCCAGTGTTGAGTGTGATGGTGAGCTGTATGTAAAATGTACCAGTAAAGAATTCAACTGAAGGGCCGGAGATTTGGCTCAGTGGTTCCAGTGCCTGCCTCGCAAGTGCAAGGTCCTGAGTTCGATCCCTGGTAATCACATACAGTGCTGGGCATGGAGACTCACGCCCACCAGCAATCAGTACCACACACCACAATGCCGGGCGTGGAGGCTCATGCCTATAATCCCAGCACTCAGGAGGCAGAGGCAGGAGGATGGCTGAGTTCCAGGCTTGGCTGCACTACACAGTGAGCTCAGGGCTGAACTACAAAGGGAGACCCTGTCTCAAAAAAAAAAAAAAAAAAAAAAAAGAATTCAATTGAAGAAAATAATACCTGATGTAAATCAGCATATATATGTATATTTTGGACCCTCTGGCTCAAGTCAGAATCATTGTGGTAGGTGGACATGGCCAAAGCAAGCTCTTCATCTCCTGGCAGTCTGAAGGCCAGAAGATCAACAGCCAGAGAGCTAGGGGCTGAGGACGGCTCATGCCCCAGCAACCTACTTCCTTCACTTCTCATTATCTGCACAACACCCCCAGCTCTCTCTTGCCTAGGTTTCTCCAACAGCTCTCTTCACTTTTAACCTTGTCTCCTTGGGATCTATTCTTGACACCACAGGCAAAGAGATACTTTAAAATCCTACTCAAGTCACATCACTCATCAGTCCTGCACCCTACAATAGTTCCCTACCTTATTGGTATAAGTGACCTACAAATCCTTTCACGATGAATTTCCCATTACTTATTGGGTGCATTTCCCAAGATGCTCCCCTTACTGTTTCTATTTTAGCCACACTGGATTTTCTTTCCTTTTGCCACAGAAAGCAGCAGCACTTAATCCAATGGCTTCTGTATCAGCTTGGGTGCTGGAGTCCTGGGTCTGTAGTAGAATACCCAGCTCACTTTTGTCCACCACAGGAAGGATTTGGGGAGATGTTATAGCTAAAATGACCTAAGTTATGCTACAGTAACAAGTACCCCCTCTAAATTACTGGTGCATGTGTGTGTGTGTGTGTGGGTGTGTGTGTGTGGTGTATACATCCAAGTGTGATTTTTTTACTCAGAACATGCTCACCACAAGGAAGTTGTTTCTACTGTGTGTCTCTGGACTCTAGCACCCAAACTAATAAAATGACCACCATCTTAGATGTTGCTGCTCTCTGCCATGTGGCACCAAGAAACAAAGACTCAGAAAGTTTCACACTGTCAGTTAAGTGTTCCAGTTTATTTCTACTCAGAAGTCTCACCCAGCCACAAGGGGCCAGCGTGTGCATTAGGGATCCTTCTGTCTACAGTTGGGACACTGGTAGTATGTGTCACATTGTAGTGTAGTGGTGAGTTTAATGTCACATTTGGAATCTTGGAACTCTGCCCATAAGATTATTAAGGCTAAGAGCCTTTTCAAAAACCTGCTGACAGACAAAACTATGTAACTCATGTAAAACCTACTTTGGACATTGTTAAATATCCTACTCTAAAGGAATTATTTCACCACCAAAAAACTACAAAACTACAAAACTGTAACTCATGTAAAACCTACTTTGGACATTGTTAAATATCCCACTCTAAAGGAATTATTTCACCACCAAAAAAAAAATATGCCTGATTACTCCTATTCTTGTGCATTGCCTTGAGTTCTTCATAATGAAAATCAGCTCCAATCCCATTATAACCCAGAGTTGGAAATTGCCCTTCAGATCTACAGCAACAACAAACCAAGCTGTTATATTAGATATGACCCTAACTCTGCAGCTGAAATACCAGGAAAGGTGACTTGTTAGTCAAGGCCTAGCATTTACCTTCTATTAAGTGTGTACAGTAGCCATTGGATGCACAGCCTATGTTATTCTGTTCCAAGCAAGTAGGCTCCTAATCCAACCATGGTGAGCCCATTTCACTCATGAGCAGTTGAGTTAGGGGTGTGGATAGAATGTGCTGTACTGAATCTGGGAAGGGTCTCTTCATGCCTAAGAAGGGCTCCCCTTTTTGTTCTGGGGTTGTGGTACCTGGATGGGATCCCTATAACTACTGCAGGAGAGAACAGAGCCGGGTGACCTAGTACAAAGCAACTTCAGTGCAAAACCTGTTTATTCTTTGAAACAATCTGAGTAGAGCTTTTGGTCCTTGGCAGCCAAAAACATCCTGAATGACATCATGAAAAGGAATTGCAGGGCTCTTTACCCATCTTCCCATGATGCACACTGTTTCCACAGGGTACCACTGGGAGACCCAAGGAATGTGCTCCAGAAACCCCAATGAAGATGCCACTTTGTCAGCCAGGTGCACAAAGGACAGTAATTACAGACCAGCGGGCAGCTTTCCCAAGCAGTGCGCAGTGGTGTATGATGAGCCATTTGGCCCATCTTCACCAAGGCAATCACAGGCAGTGCTCGCCATCTGTTGTATTAACTATTGTCCATATCTTGATTTATAGAAAGCCCACTAGAACTTTGCCACCTAATTGCTTTGGATGGATCTAAAATGGTCACTTTCATGATTACAGTTCCTGGTATCCAGATGGATGGGGCTGGAAGTTTAGCTTGAGAGTTAAAGGAGGAAGGGACAGATCTGAGGCCTCTTTCCCCACTTGAAGTGTCAAAGGTATTCATAAACTGCAATATGCTTAGTTTACTTGAACAGAAACCTTTCTCTTTTCTGATGATATGGGTCACAGCTTCCTTGGCTGCAATTTTGGTCTTAGAACAGGATTTATGACCCTTGAATCACATTCTGGACAAGATACTTCCTTTTTGGGGGGAAGGGCACCGTCTTATGTTTTATATTATTATAGCAGCATCCCTGTCTCCACCCCCTAGATTAGCAGTAGAAGGACCAGTTTTGAAAACCAAAAAATGTTTCAATATATTATCAAATGTCCCCTAGGGATCACTATCTTAGGACTATGCTCAAATATCTACAGACTTTTTATAAAAGCTATTTAGAGAACAACTTACTATTTTTCACCAGTAAGCTATCCACCCTGTTTATTTTGCTAATTGAACTCTAACTTCCCTGTGAAGATCTTCCCATCTGCTATCCCAGTTTACAGGGTTTGGATGAAGCCAACGGTAATGAAGCACCCCTGAAGACACGTCACATGGGAGTGATCAGTGGGAGAACACATCCTGGCCACAGGGCGCTGCTCCAGACTGATCCTACGCTCCAGTTCGTGCTTTTGCGTCACATTTAGGCCTTTAACTTGAACTGGAGGGCTGGCATTGTAAGAATATAAGCTCAGGTTGCTGCTCCTACCTTGGCTCCCGGAAGAGGAAGTCTCTGTGGAAATGCAGATAACACAAAGAAAAGCAGAACAAAGAGAAGGGAGAGGGGATTCCTGATGTGATTACCTGAGCTCCGGGGCCCAGCAATGGCTGATGCTAGGACTTTCCGTGGACTTTTGGTTTAAGGGAACCAATCAGTTTATTTTGCTCTTAGATAATTTGGGGGTTACTTTTCCTTCACTTGAAGAAAATCCTTACCAAAGTATGCAATTAGGCTTGAGTCATTTGCAGTCTGTTAGTTTGCTCCCTCTTCACAAGATCCGTAGCCTTTTTTTAAATGAGGGGAATAGATGATCTGAAAGGTCATTTATTTTTCCTGCTGGTTTCCCTCCTGCTATGATTTAGACCTTAAATGTCCCACAAAACCTGTTTGTTGAAAGCTTGTTCCCAGGGCCCCTACTGGGAGACAGCAGCAACTTTAGTGGTGGAGCCTCACAGGGCAGCTTCTAGTCACTGGGGGAATTCCCTTGAAGGGGACTGTAGGGCCCCTTCCTCTTCTCCCCTCTTTCACATCCTGCCTGGAAGTGAGTAGCTCTCTTCTGCCACACGATCCCCACCATGATATGCTGCTTGCCACAGACCCCAAAGCCACAGGGCCAACCAACAGGACTCTACAAGTTGATTATCTCACATATTTTGTTAGAATAATAGAAGACAAATAAACATACCCACCTTTAAGAAATTCTCAAGGATGGCTACAGGATGAAGGATGAAGTGGAGTTAGGTAGAGGAGGAAACTGGACTTTTCTCTCGAAAATAAACAGATTTATGTGTTGACTTGACTGAGCCTTAGGGCTCCCAGGAATCTGGTTGAACATTTTTCTGAGCCCCAGGTGAGAGTGTTCCTGGGTGAGATTAATACCTAAAGCAGAAGAAATGAAGTAGAAACAGGACGTAAAAGGCAGGTTTGCCTGTCAGGTGCTTGAGCTTGTCCTAACTTAGGCCTTGGATTTAGACTGGAGTTTATACTATCAGCTATTCTTTTCCCTGTCAGACTGGAGCTACACCACTGTGTCTCCAGCTTGTCATTGTGGGCCTTCTCAGCTTCTATAACCACAGGTGCCAATTTCTTATGCTACATCGTGTGTGTGTGTGTGTGTGTGTGTGTGTGTATCTATAGGTTATGTTTCTCTGGAGAACTCAGACTAATCTGTGCCCAACCCTAATTGAAGCTTTTTCTCCCCTACTTATTCATACTTCCTCAATGAAAGTGAGGCCACCTAGTTAATTAGCTTTTCCCACATCACTGAGAAGGGGTCATGTGATGTGGAAAGTTTCAGTGGAATGGGTGGGGCGTGTGGATACAAAGCTTTAAAGAACTTTAATAGTTTTTATATTGGGAATGACTTGACAACTTCTGAGTTTTCTTTTAGAGGCACTTTTTATATCTTTGTATTGCATTTCTGTGTGACTAGAACTACCTGGAAAGAAGTTGCCTATATTGAAAAATAAAATGAACACATTTACATGGAAATTTTGGAAATTTCTCCCAGAACATGATCTTTCTTTATGGGCTCTGGGAAGCTGGTGTTACATGTTGGAAAGACTGGTGGTTACTCATAAAATCTGGCATAGTTTTGCAAGATGGCTCCAGGAGAAATCCCGGTCACTTGGATGTGGGGAGCAATCTGGTCTTCAGGAGACAACTGTTTCTGCTTGAGGCAGTCTCAGTTTTATGGAGGTCCTGCTAGAATCCAAGATGACCTTAGGTGGAGAGCAAAGACCTGAGACTTCTGAATGCTCATTATAGTCAGATGTCCCTGTGAATCTCAGACCCTGGCGTCCTCAACCTTGGAGGGAGTTGAGTAGGGATATGTAAATTCAGAGCTAACCAACTTCCCTAAAAGATTAGCATGTTATAAGTAGAGCTGAAAGGGGATTTAGCCCCAAGTTTAAGGTAACAAAGGAGACAGCCATACAAAATGAAGGTCAAGTTTTGTTCTGTTTTAGTTACCTATTGGGCATCTGTAAACCCAAATGAAGTCACATTTTTCTAAGCAAAAACTACTCTGAAGTTCTTACCTGCCTCAGAAGAAAACACAAATTATACTTGTAATGAATAACAGGTGAAAGATCCAGGAGTTTGTTCTCTGTCCCTACGGTGGTCTCTCTGTCATAAGCAGCTATAAATCAGAGGTTCCCACAACCCCTTCCTCAGGTTTGATTGGTCACTAAAATATCTAACATAGTTCAGGAAAACAGTATATGCATGAGAGTTGCTTTACTATACAAAGCTAGAACTTAGGAACCACCAAATAAGAGATATTTTTAGGCATGAGGAAAGGGACCAGAATTCTCACACCCTCTCTGGGGATACCACCTCTAAGCATCTTGTAGCTCAATGAGCCCTGTCCTTTTGGGTTTTATTGAAGCTTCGTTGTGTGGTCATAACTGATTAAACGACTGGCCGTTAGTATTCAGCTCAGCCTCTAGACCTGCTCTTGCCCCTGTGTTTGTGTGTGAGTCTCTGGGGTTGCTGAAAAGCTCCAACCCTCTAACCACATGGCTGGTTCTCCTGAGCCAGCCCCTCCCATTCTGAGGGGCTGCCCAAAAGTCGCAGCAGGTCTGTTTAAAAAGTACTTATTAGGAATAACAAAAGATAATCTTTCTACTTTGAGGACTCATCCCTTGTTATGAGGATCTTAGGAGTTCTGTCCCAGGAACAAAGACAAAGGAGATATATTTTATAAATCACATCACTCTGCCACTGTGCTGCCTCCCTGAAATTTTAGTTTGACTATTGATTCTGCTGAGTTACCCAACTGTTTTGGCCTCGTGGAAATACAGCCAGAGGCTATGATGTAGAACAAGATATTTAGAAAGTCATTATGACTTAAGTGTAGGGTGTGTGTGTGTGTGTGTGTGTGTGTAGATAAAGAGACAGAGAGACAAAAAGGGAAGGAAGGAAGGAGGAAGGGAAGGAGGGAGGGAGGGAAAGATGTCTGGCTGTGTTTGCTTGTTTGCATCACCCACTCTCCTAACTGTCCGGCCCTTTCTATTTCTCTCTGTCTGCTAAGTTCACAATCTCCCACTGTTACAGCTGCTCACAGCAATGCTTCTTAAAGAGGACCCAAGTCTTCCCCTCATGTTGCTTACTTCCCTGTCTTGTGAGCTTAGTGGTGGGGGGCAAGCCCAGCATGTGGGACACTGCCATGGTTTAGACCTCAAATGCACCTAAAACTCTCATGCACTCAGACTCGGTGTCTTCGGGAGGTAACAACAGGTGGTGGGGCCCCCATACTCTTTGGTGGGCTCATCTGCTGATGAGGTTAGTAGCTGAGTGTGCCGTTGGCGATGGGGCCTCATCAGAGCAGGTGTGAACCAGAGAGCGTGTCTTCAGCCTGGTTCCTCCCTCTCTTTCTGCTTCCTGGCTGCAGACTCATGAGCAGCTCTTCTCTGCGCTAGGCCTTTCCACAGTGCCGTTTCTGCCTTGAGCCGGCCAACCATGGGCTGGAGCTGTGAGTCAAGGAACCTCTCTTCCTTTAACTTGTGGATAGTGATGTTTTGTTCCAGGAATGAGAAAGTGACTAAGCGAGACACCCTGGGTTCCATCCCTAGCACGACAAAAACAAAATGAAGCAAAGCAAACTTTAGTTTTGCATTTCGGATGTCGTGTTTCTCTCCTCCTTTTTCAGAGGAAATTATTTGACCTTCAGGACATTAAACAGTGCCTACAGTAGATCTTGTTTATGGGATGGAACCCTCACATTTCCTCCATGCAATGCATAACCCTGAATTTTCCTGGCTTTACTTGGAGGAACTATGGCTTTTTTTTTTTTTTTTATGGTACTGGGGATCAAACTTGTGATCTTGTGCTGGAGAGGCAGGCCCTAGAATCACTGAGCTGGATCCTTGGCCCAAACTATGGCTTTCTAATGCACCCTTACTTTTTTCCCATGTGTACTGATAGTCCTTGCCTTACAGTGGTTTAACTTAATGCTTTTCAGCTTTACAGTGGTGTGAAGGTGATAGACGCTCTGTGGAAACTGTGCTCCCCATTTTGAAATTTGATCTTCTCCCTGAATTATCGATAGGCAGCACAATACTCTCTCATGATCGAGGCAGCCAGGGCAAGAGGCAGCTCCCAGTGGGCCACAAGATCAAAAGCAGAAATAACCAATACCCTATAGTGTACTGTCTTGCCCAACTAGGATGTTCTGTAGCCATTTAATGTATTTTCAACTCACATTTGCAATTTATGATGGGGTTGTCAGGAGGTAATCCCACTGAAAGCTGAGAGGCGTCTGTAGTAGTTTCCCAGGGCTGTTGTAACAAAGTACCAAACCAGGGAAGCTTAAAACAACAGAGATTTATCCTCCTAGCACTGACAGTCAGAATCCAGCATCAGGGTTCATAGTGCTGAGCTCCTTCCAGAGGCTCCTGAGGGAGAATCTTCCCTTGCTGCTCCTGGCTTCTGTGGTCCCAACTCATCCCTGGCTTGTGAACCATAGAGCTCTATTTCTGCCTGCTTGTCACACTGCCATCTCCTCTTTGTGCACATACGTATCAGCTTTCCCTCTGACTACATAAATATATATACCTTCACTCGGAACTCACACAGAGAACCCAGGGTAATTTAGAGTTTCAAGTTCTTTATACACATCGAGTACAGGAATAAGGCCTTTACAACTTAGGGGACATTCGCAACCTGCTATAGACAATTCAATTGATGGAGGATATACAGTTGTCTTTGTTTATTCAGCCAACATAATCTTCCTGGCCACAGCTGATAGGATCAGGAGAAGACTCCAGGTGCAGGAAAAGCAGCCTCAGGCTGGACGGAGCCAATCAGATAAGTTTATCAGGGGCCCAGTTTCAAACTGCTAAGAAGAAGAGTCCATCAGAAGTTAGGAGACACATACTAACATAGTAGTCTGTAAGCCCAGGAGGTAGCAGTTAGGAGCCATGTAGATAAATAAGTATACGTGGAGTCAGAAGGTGGCCCTGTGCAGAGTCATTCTATATAATTTGGGGGAAAAATCATTTCATAATTCCTAATTATACTTAGGATTTTCTGAGGCCTAATAAACTTGCCTGCAAGAAACATAATTTTGTGTGCCTCTGGTCACAAGCTGAGTCTTAAAAATCACATGATAGTGCCAGAGATTTAGCTCAGTGGTTCCAGCACCTGCCTCGCAAGCTCAAGGTCCTGAGTTCAGTCCCCAGAAACTACATACAATGCTGGATGTGGTGACTCACACACACCAGCAATCAATACCACACACCACAGTGCCGGGCATGGTGGCTCACACCTGTAATCCCAGCACTCAGGAGGCAGAGGCAGGAGGATTGCTGAGTTCAAGGCTTGCCTGGGCTACATAGTGAGCTCAGGGCCAGCCTGAACTACAAAGCAAGACCCTGTCTCAAAAAAAAAAAAAAAATCACAGGATACCGTGACATTCTAGAGCAAGATTATATCAACTGAAGACATTCTGGTTCTCTGAGAACTAGTAATAAAAAGTAATAATATTTAAAAAGGTTTCACCCAAGGTAAGTTCAAATTCCTTATTAGCCTGCTATCTTGTCCCTTCTCACTGTCTTCATCAACATAAGACCCTTATCAATATAAGAGTACCCCCACCCTCTGAGTCGCCCCTAATCCCTCCAATTATTGTGTGTACCTAATAAATAAGGACTAGCTCAATATGCTTGTCTTTGCCCACTCTGGCACTGACCTCAGTCCCTCATGTACTTTGAAATTATATCTCTATTATCTTTCTTTCTTTAGCCCTTGAATTCCCCATGTTGTAGTCAGGTTTTGCAAGGGAATAAATTTAATACAGGACACATAGTT
The DNA here is from genome assembly GCA_004025085.1 of Thryonomys swinderianus. Taxonomy (NCBI): domain Eukaryota; kingdom Metazoa; phylum Chordata; class Mammalia; order Rodentia; family Thryonomyidae; genus Thryonomys; species Thryonomys swinderianus. The sequence continues at coordinate 1,859 of PVIC010000856.1, read as the reverse complement.
TATAGGATTAATTTATAATAGTCACCCAAAACATCAAAATGCAGAGGAGTGCACAAGATTAGCCACACACTAGAGACCCAGAGATTCCAACCGCGAGCCTGGAACCCATAGCAATGTCCCATGCAAGTCCAGCTGAAGGCCTGGAGTCCTAGGCAGTATCCTCCATGAGTCCAGCCAGTGGTCTACAGCCCACAGCAGTGTGTCATGCTTATCCCTATTGAGGATTTGTACCCGGAAGGCCCAAAAGCCAGGGGTAGAAGCCAGAAAACTTGCGCTGGTGGGGTGAAGGATTTGTGCCACCAGGCCTAGGGAGCTGGAAGTGATGCTCACTGTGAAGACCTGAGCTCCCCTGACTAGAAGAACAACCATTTCCAGTGATAGTGGGGACTTGAGCTCCTCTTCTTATGAGAAAGGCCGAGTTCACATCAGGAATACCAACCACAGCAAGCTTCTCCTAGCAAGTCCAAAACCCACTATCTTTCCTTCTGGTTCTCTTTTCATTGGCAACAATCCTTGGGTGGGTCTTCCATGCCCAATACATGCTGATTCAGTTCAGCTGCTCATTCTAAATTGACCAATAGTCAATCCACCACACTGCCTCTCTAGGAAGATGGGACGATTGATTGATTGATTGGTTAGTGTCTGATATGGCTCAGGAAGCCAGATCTCTATGGTTGGGAGTCAGAAGTAAGGGACAGCACTCAAGCAATCAGGGACAGGCCTGTAGGAGCAGAATGGAGGAAATGAGCTTCACAAGGGATGCATTCAGGGAGAAGAAACCCAGCTCTTTGGTTCTACATTTTCTGGCTTTAGTTCCCTCTGGTAACTTTATCCATGAAATTAGCTCTTCCATCTTAAAAAATAATCCCACCGTATTTAACATAGTTTACATTAACTATTATTCTTTGCAATCTAATGAATAACCCAAACACTCCACTTCCTCTTTGGCCTTGACAGGGCCCCTCATTCCATCGAGGGTAAACTGTCATGGAGCTTCACTGCCTTTCTACCTTTTCTGGCTTCTTGCTCTGGAACAGCCCCAGTGGCACCAGGTCTCCCAGTGAGCTCACAAGACTTACGTTACATCCTACTATATCACCAGAAAGTCAAGCCACTTAGCAGTTCATATTTTGCCAAATAATCACAGCTATCATTCTCTTCTAGCAGAACTCAGCTCCACCCCTTGGATAATTGCAACCCTGTATTTATCTTTCTTTTTCTCTTTACATCCCCTGGCATAATCCTCATTGACAACAGCATCCATTTTTAATGAACTGGTGGCTCCCTTTGATCTCACAGCTCTCAGCCTCCCAACCTTCTTCGATTTCCAGCTCCCTTTCCCATCTGCCACCCACAGGCAGGGCTGCATCTCAGACCTGGCTCCTGAGTCCACCCAGGGCTGGAAGAAGTGTGGGATTAGACAGCAATTTCTCCACCTCAAATTTTTTTCAGCTGCTCTCGTCTTTTCTCTTTTTTTCACGAGCACCTCTGCCTCAGTACACCTTGAATGTTAGTACACTAGGGCTGCTATGAGAATCATCAAACACTTGGTGGCTTAAAACAATAGAATTCGTTCTCTCGTGCTGCAGGTTGCAGGCTGGAAGTTTGAAATCAAGGTGTGAGCAGAGTCGTGCTCCTCCTTCTGGCTCCAGGGTTTCTTTGGTTTATAGTCACAACTCTAGTCCTTTCCACTGCCTTCACATGACCTTCTTCTCTGTGTCTTCTTCCTTTGTATTATAAAAACATTGTCATTAGATTTCAAGTCTATCCTAATCTAGGGTGATCTGGGGGGGGGGGTTGGTTTTTGGGAGGAGTTGTTTGTTTTACTTTCTGTTTTATTTGGCTTTTTTTTTTTTTTT